>WNWK01002496.1:168459-207035 GCA_009830355.1 Cherax destructor | reverse complement strand
GGCATGCAGGGAGTGTAGCGGGATGCAGGAGGTAGCAAAGATGCAGAGAGTGTAGCAGGGATGCAGGGAGTGTAGCAGGGATGCAGGGGTGTAGCAAGGATGCAGGGAGTGTAGCAAGGATGCAGGGAGTGTAGCAAGGATGCAGGGAGGAGTAGGCATGCGGGAGTGTAGCATTCATGCGGGGAGTGTAGCAAAGATGCAGGGAGTGTAGTAGGCATGCAGGGAGTGTAGCATTCATGCGGGAGTGTAGCATTCATGCAGGGAGTGTAGCATTCATGCAGGGAGTGTAGCATTCAAAGAAAAGGCCAGTAACCCCAGAAAAGAACTTGGTACCTGCAGTGTTAATGGGGGATTCCCTTCCAAACACTACATACTACTCCATCATCTCCCCTCCCCCCGTCCTCCACACATCAACAACTCTTCAATAAATGTAAGTGACATGTTATTGTTCAATATTTGCATGTGTATTTAGGTATTCTTTATTAAATTTTGTATTATTTAATGTCAAAAGTTCAAAAAAATATTTTATTTAACTACTTTTGGAAGTTTTGGACGGATTAAATTTATTTCCATTATTTCTTATGGGGAAAATTGATTCGTTTAACGATTGTTTCCCCTTAAAATATGCCCTCTGACGGATTAATATCGTAAGTCGGTACCACTGTACCAGGCTAAGGGGGCAGGTGGGTGCCTGATAATGGCAATTTTTGGTGGATAAAAGAGATTGCTTTGAAATTATTGTAATAATAATGGACAATTTTGTAACCAACGGACTTTTGTCCATTGTTTCCAAATCGAATCACCCAGTGGAATTTATTCTGTATTTCTGAAGACCATTATATGAAGGGTTTAATTTGTCAGGTTTTCCTTAGTAAGGAGTCAAGTCCATGAAATTGGCCAACAAGGACAGTGGGGCTGAAGACTTATAAGATGTGCATGAAGATGATGTAAATGAAATGTTAAAATAGGACAACTAAGCCCAAAAGAAGAAATGCTGGGGCAATGATTAAAAAAAGTAATTCGTGTTAATGGTTAGTTACAGACCAATGAGGGCCCTGATACAATTAGAAGCATTGCTCTGAGGGAAAAGGAGCAACAAGTTCCTTATGGTAAACTGTATAAAGTACTGAAGCACTCCAAAACAACCATCAGCTACTGACAAACCCTGCATCCAATCAACACAAAACCACAGCCAACTACCTCAACTTAGTAGGCCCACATCAATCCCTCTTCTATGCACATGTCAACAACAAAAACAAATAGAATGCAAGGAAAGATAAACTATTTTCTGCAAATAAATTAAAAGCAAAAAAAAAAAAAGTTTGGTAAACTTGGAGGTGTCCCGGAGTTACTATTTATTTTTCCACAATCATTTCATATAATGCTATTTTTAGGTAGGCACCTATTATAAACATAATCTGTGCATTAAAGAGGGTATGCTATATTTCATGAGTTGTGATGTCCCCTCTTTTTTTTTTGCTCTTCCCCAAGACAAGGAATAGTTCCCCATTTTTTTTTCGAGTTCATTCTTATTAGCTCAGTACCAGTCTTGATGCTCTTCTTCGCACTCCATGTTTGTTTATGGCTTTACTAGGTGTGGTTTATGTACTAGCAATGTATATTCAAGAATGAGTCACACCTACAAGGTAGTATAGTTGCTTTAAAAAGTCTATGTGTAACAAAATTTAGTGTAGTTTCACTTTTTTTCGTTGTTGCAACATTGAGTGAAGTCTATAAAACAAAAAACTGATTTTAAAAAGCTAATCAACATGGGCTACATTGCCCATTTTCAAAAAATTTAAACATTTTGGGAAAATACATGAAATGTTTCTGATAATGTGAAGATGCATTCTCAAGATAATGTCCAGAAATTTTTAAATGAATAAAAACAAAATGTTATCCCTACTGGGGATACCTAATAATAACAATAATATTGAACAGAGAGGAATTATAATAAATCTATTTTTCACTCTAAAGTATTAACATCATCAGTTAAAGCAATAAATCTTTCACTTTAATATTTGGCAAATTTCTATTTTTAAAAAAAAACATAAACAAATCCTTCTCTTACCTGGGTTTTTCTGGGGCTCCAAAGTCATGGTCTTGATCTGGGAACATTCCACATTCAGAAAGACAGGTGCCATCAACCCAATATTGAGCTTTAGAAGTAACCTGCAACATGGTTAAAACTTTGGCTAAATATCTTAACTCTTACTGCAAATATAAATTAAAAGCACTATGCAATTATTATTTCTCAGTACAAACAAACAGATTGCAAAAATTATAGGAGAATAAGTTTACTAAAGGGAACAATGGGCTAGTAACCCTTTTCCTGTATAGATTACTAAAAAGAAAAAGAAGAAAACCATCAAAGTGGGATGTCTGAATATGCGTGGATGTTGTGTGAATGATAAGAAATAGATGATTGTAGATGTTATGAATGAAAAGAAGCTGGATGTCCTGGCTTTAAGTGAGACAAAGCTGAAGGGGGTAGGAGAGTTTCAGTGGGGAGAAATAAATGGGATTAGGTCAGGGGTTTCAAATAGAGTTAGAGCTAAAGAAGGAGTGGCAATAATGTTGAATAATCAGTTATGGCAGGTAAAGAGGGAATATAAATGTATAAATTAAAGGATTATGCAGAGTAAAATAAAGGTTGTATGTGAAAAGTGGGTTATAGTAAGTGTTTATGCACACTGGAGAAGAGAGAAGTGTAGAGGAGTGAGAGATTTTCTGGGAAATGTTGAGTGAGTGCATGGGGAGTTTTGAACCAAGTGAGAGAGTACTTGTGGTTGGGTATCTTAATGCTAAAGTGGGTAAAAATGTTGTGGAGGGAGTAGTAAGTAAATTTGGGGTGCCAGGGGTAAATGTAAATGGGGAGCCTTTAATTGAGCTATGTGTAGAAAGAGGTTTGGTAATAAGTAATACATACATATTTTATGAAAAAGAGGATAAATAAGTATACAAGGTATGATATAGCACGTAATGAAAGTAGTTTGTTAGATTATGTATTGGTGGATAAAACGTTGATTGGTAGGCTTCAGGATACACAGTAGGGCCCCGCTTTTCGCGTTCCGTTCATACGGCGAGTTCAAATTATGACCAAAACTTTTGTATACGGCGCGCACCACCGGTTTGTTTACATTTTCCATGAGCACATCTCTCTATTATGTAATAATCACTCTTGGGCACATTAAATGTCAAATTTTACGTCAATATAGACATTTTCATTAATCCATCTATGATATTTTCTTCAAAATTATATAAGAAACACGCTACATAGTATATAAACATGCTGTTTATGTGCTATGTAGGTGTGGTTGCCGGGCGGAGGGAAAACATTACGTAATACAGTGGACCCCCAAGTTACGAGCATAATTCATTACAGAAGGCTGCTCAAGTGCCATTACCCAACAAATTTTCTCCCTTAAGGAATAATGTCAAGTAGGTTAGTCCATTTCAGACCCCCGAAAATACACTACAAAAGCACTTACAATATTACACTTACATAATTGTATGATTTCCGAGGTGCTCATAACTCGGGGGTCCACTGTACTAATAATAATCACTCTTGGGCACATTAAATGTCTTATTTTACGTTAATATAGACATTTTCATTAATCTATCTATGATATTTTCTTCAAAATTATATAAGAAACACGTTACAAAGTATATAAACATGCTGTTTATATGCTATGGAGTGTGGTTGCCAGGTGGAGGGAAAACATTACGTAATACTAATAATAATCACTCTAGGGCACATTAAATGTCTTATTTTACGTTAATATAAACATTTTCATTAATTAATCTATGATATTTTCTTCAAAATTATTTAAAAACACGTTACATAGCATATAAACATGATACATACACCCACAGAATAAAAATTGACAAATATGAGATTTGTTTACCAAGCGACTTTGTAGGAGTGTCGGAAGAATTACGCTTTCTCTAGTCAAACACTAAGGGATAACTGTAGAAAAATATTCCTTTCATATGCCTTCACTCTATATATAGCTATTCATGACCCTTGTGGGTTTAGCTCTTCTTTTTTATTATGATTATGATAATAATAATAATAATAATAATAATAATAATAATATCATTAACTCTAAAAATAGTGTGTTGCATGAGAATGGGAGTGTTGCTGTTTGTTTATTCTGTACTAACTTGTACACAATGTTAAGAGTATTTGTATTGAGAGGTAATTATTATTATAATAAAAAAAAATTATTTTGAGGTAAAAATTTCACAAACTCTTACAAACGTATGAGAATGAACTAAAAGTGGACACGTATTAATCGCATTCGTTTTGCCTGGCCGAGTGATCACCCACTACCTGTTCAGTTTGTTTTTTACCTTGTTTGAATTCCATATCTCGTTCTCTCTCTTGTTTACTCTTTCGTTAACTAGTTGGCTCTCATTGACTATGGTGTCTAAGCTTATTTGTGATAAAAGAGGAGTCGTAAGCCTCTTACTTTAAGTGCCAAGCTAGAAATGATTAAACTGAGTGAACTGACTTTGGGTTATCCTAGGGTTATGCTATGTATGATAATCTATGTAACTGTATTTGTGTATACCTGAATAAACTTACTAACAAGGTATATGTTGATCACTGAGATAGCCATCAAATGCAGTTACATATAGCAGCATATGTGTAGAGAACCCAGGATAACCCAAGAGTGTCAGCTAACACTCTTGCTAGGAGCAAATGCTGCTGGGGATTACAAGTTAAAACCTATGATAATTTATCACTCAGAGAATCCTAGGACCCTAAAGAACTATGCAAAAGGTAGCCTCCCTGTTTATTATAAATCTAATTTGAAAGCTTGGATGACTACTGATCTTTTCATAAATTGGTTCACAAACTATTTTAAGCCTAGAGTTGAGGCTTACTGCAAGGAAAAGAAAATTCCTTTTAATGTTTTACTTATTTTAGACAATACCCTGCCACTCACCTCTCACACATCAATGTTAATACTACTTTAAGGTAAGTAATAAGTGTACTCTGTGTGTATCTTACTTTTTATTGTTTTTTTAATGCCTAGTGGTATTGGTAACTTAATATAAGTTAGTGTAAGCTTGTTGTCTGGCATTTATATGCATTTATAAGTGGAAAAAAATTACGTTCTGCTTCTCGGCGATGTCTGCTTTAAGGCACTAGCCTGGAACCTAACCTGCCGTATAAGTGGGGCCCTACTGTACATGTTTATAAAGGGGCAACGGATATATCGGATCATTATTTAGTTGTAGCTACAGTTAGAGTAAAAGGTAGATGGGACAAAAACAAAAGGGAAAAAAAGAAAATGGCAACAGCAAGTAAGAGAAAGGCAAAAGTGTATATACTAAGGGAGGAGGAAGTTAGGGTGAGATATAAGCAACTATTGGCAGAAAGGTGGGCTAGTGCAAGTATGTGTAGGGGGGGGGGGGTTGGAAGAGGGTTGGGATAGTTTTAAAAATGCAATATTAGAATGTGGGGCAGAAGTTTGTGGCTATAGGAGGGTGGGTGTAGGAGGAAAGAGGAGTGACTGATGGAATGAAGAAGGGTGTGATAAAAGATAAAAAGGTAGCTTATGAGAGGTTTTTACCAAACAGAAGTGCAGAGTATATAGAGAATAAAAGAAATATGAAGAGTGGTGAGAGAGTGCACAAGGAGAGCAGATGAAAGAGTGCGAGAGGCTCTGTCATGAAATTTTTATGAAAACAAAAAAAAATTTTGGAGTGAGATAAACAAGTTAAAAAAGCCTAGGGAACGAATGGATTTGTCAGTTAAAAACAGAGTAGGGGAGTTAGTAGATGGGGAGCTGGAGGTATTGGGTATATGGCAAGAATATTTTGAGGAACTTTTAAATAACGATGAAAAAAGGGAGGCGGTAATTTCATGCACTGGCCAGGAAGGTATAACATCGTTTAGGAGTTAAGAAAAGCAGGATGTGAGTGTGGGGAAGGTGCGTGAGGCATTACATAGAATGAAAGGGGGTAAAGCAGCTGGAACCGACGGGATCATGACAGAAATGTTAAAAGCAGGGGGCAATATAGTGCTGGAGTGGTTGGTATTTTTGTTTAATAAATGTATGAAAGAGGGGAAGGTACCTAGGGATTGGCAGAGAGCATGTATAGTTCCTTTATATAAAGGGAAGGGGGATAAAAGAGAGTGTAAAAATTATAGGGTAATAAGTTTACTGAGTATACCAGGTAAAGTGTACGGTAGGGATATTATTGAAAGAATTAGAGGTAAGACAGAGAGTAGGATTGCAGATGAGCAAAGAGGCTTTAGAGTGGATAGGGGATATGTAGATCAAGTGTTTACATTGAAGCATATATGTGAACAGTATTTAGATAAAGGTAGGGAAGTTTTCATTGAATTTATGGATTTAGAAAAGGCATTTCATAGAGTGGATAGGGGAGCAATGTGGCAAATGTTGCAAGTGTATGGAATAGGTAGTAAGTTACTGAAGGCTGTAAAGAGTTTTTATGAGGATAGTGAGGCTCACGTTAGGGTGTGTAGGAGAGAGGGAGATTACTTCCCGGTAAAAGTAGGTCTTATACAGGGATGTGTAATGTCACCATGGTTGTTTAATATATTTATAGATGGGGTTGTAAAAGAAGTAAATGCTAGGGTGTTGGGGAGAGAAGTGGGGTTAAATTATGGGGAATTAAATGCAAAATGAGAGTTGACACAGTTACTTTTTACTGATGATACTGTGCTTATGGGAGATTCTAAAGAAAAGTTGCAAAGGTTAGTGGACGAGTTTGGGAGGGTGTGTAAAGGTAGAAAGTTGAAAGTGAACATAGATAAGAGTAAGGTGATGAAGGTATGAAACAATTTAAATAAAGAAAAATTGGATATCACATTGGAGAGAGGGATTATGGAAGAAGTAAATGTTTTCAAATATTCGGGAGTTGACGTATCAGCAGATGGGTTTATGAAGGATGAGGTTAACCATAGAATTGATGAAGGAAAAAAGGTGAGTGGTGCGTTGAGGTATCTGTGGAGAAAAAAAACGTTATCCATGGAGGCAAAGAAGGGAATGTACGAAAGTATAGTGGTACCAACACTCTTATTTGGGTGTGAAGCATGGGTTGCAAATGCTGCAGCGAGGAGGCGGCTGGAGGAGGTGGAGATGTCCTGTCTAAGGGCAATGTGTGGTGTAAATATTATGCAGAAAATTCGGAATGTGGAAATTAGGAGAAGGTGTGGAGTTACTAAAAGTATTTGTCAGAGGGCTGAAGAGGGGTTGTTGGAGCGAGGGGGTAAAGGAGGTTTTGTGGGCGAGGGGCTTGGACTTCCAGCAAGCATGTGTGAGCATGTTAGATAGGAGTGAATGGAGACGAATGGTTTTTGGGACCTGACGAGCTGTTGGAGTGTGAGCAGGGTAACATTTTGTGAAGGGATTCAGGGAAACCAGTTAATTGATTTAGTTGGACTTGAGTCCTGGAAATGGGAAGTACAATGCCTGCACTTTAAAGGAGGGGTCTGAGATAGTGACAGCTGGGAGGGACTATTCTCAGCTGTCATATCTGAGCGCCTCTACAAAGACAGTGATTATGTATGAGTGTGGTGAAAGTGTTGAATGATGATGAAAGTATTTTCTTTTTGGGGATTTTCTTTCTTTTTGGGTCACCCTGCCTCGGTGGGAGACAGCCGACTTGTTGAAAAAAAAAAATATGATAGAGTGGATAGGGGAGCAATGTGGCAAATGTTGCAAGTGTATGGAATAGGAAGTAAGTTACTGAAAGCTGTAAAGAGTTTTTATGAGGATACTGAGGCTCAGGTTAGGGTGTGTAGGAGAGAGGAAGATTACTTCCCGGTAAAAGTAGGTCTTAGACAGGGATGTGTAATGTCACCATGGTTGTTTAACCCTTTGACTGTCGCAACCCCTAATCCTGAGGTGTCTCCTGTTGTCGAAAATTTTTCAAAAAAAAAAAAAAAAAAAAAAAAAATTTATGAAATGATAGAGAATCTTTCCCTGGTGGTAATGACACAAAAAGAATGAAATTTGATGGAAAACTTACGGAATTAAGCTCTCGCGAAGTTAGTGACCTCGGTGATATATACGCATCGGCAATTTCGCTGACTTTGAGCCCTGTTTTCGGCCAATTCCATTGTTCCAGTTGACCAAACTCATAGCTATTTCTTTAGAACTCCATTTGTTCTACCGATTGAGTACAAGAAACCGCCAATTTACCGATTTCAACTACCCAATAAAGTGATCAGAAATTGGCAATTTGGCCAATTTCATGCAAAATAAAAAAGATGTCAATTTCAAAATAGGGTCCAGAATAAACAATGCAGACATTCCTGGCACTAAAATAAGATGTTATCTGTTCATTAGTCATGTTTTTAGGCCCCTCTTATATTACTTTTGCTTTCTATTTTGATTTTTTATTCACACAAAAAATAGAAGATTTACCATTATACAGACTATTGCATTATTGCAAAAATGGTATAAATAATATCAGTGCACTTGTGAATGAATATTAGACTCACCAGTTGATGTGTATTGGACACGTGGCGTGATTTGTTTACTCTTGAACATTGGCAAAAATCGAACATTTCCCCTACTTTGAGCTCAATTTCAAGGTCGTTTATATCATGAAACTAATCAAAATCATCTCTGTTTCTGTAGTATGTTTTCCATTCTATCAAATGAGACCACGAAAAAGAGAATACAACTATAAATACTATACGAAAATACACCTTAAATTCGGCGTTTTAATCCAAAAACACGGTCGAAGTTTTTTTTCTCATTATGCACTGCATGCTCCAGGATTTTTTTTATACAGCGCACACTGACCACACAGACCCATTCTCTCATATGTGGGCCTACCAGCTTTCTCCCGCTTGATTTGAAGCCGCTAGAATTTTTGAGTAAAGTAGATCGTCATTTAGCACTGTAGTTACGTTCCTGAAAACAGGTTCTGTCTTGTCTAATATCTTTGTTTTCTTTGTTAATTCTAAGACTTAAATGCTTACACCTTTTCTTGCCACTTTGAGCAACACAGGTATGCCTACTGGGTGTCATGATTGCTTGGCAGATACAAGATATAGTAATTTAAAGATCAAAACACAATTCACTCTCTCTTATTCTTCACAAACACAGCTGGCTTGTAGCAGAAGACTTTTTTTTATGCGTATGGAATACGAATGGTGGGATGGGGGGCGGGTGGTGTCCCCCGCTGAACAACAACAAGGCTGTCGTGTCAGTAAATATGTATACACTTGTGTATTGTATCACAGTATAGTAACTCCAGACGTTACATGTATGCTCCCTTGTTACTGTGACGTCAGAGCTTCCGCCCCATGTGGCTACTACGTCACAGGCCTTCACCCTCACTCCTAGGCCGAGATAAAGCTGGACAGACGTGCTGGTACACCTCCTCTCACAGACTCGTAAATATACTGTAACCATCCTACAAGGAGTGTCCTTTGACAACCTATTTATCTCTCTCAAAACCCACACGACAAGTGGTATACCTTTGAAGAGTTTTGAGAGTATCTACTATCTGAGCCCGGCCATAGGCCAGGCTCGTCTATTGCTTGCCTGGTCAACCAGGCTGTTGCTGCTGGAGGCCTGCTGCCCCACATATCCATCACAGCCTGGTTGATCTGGCACCCGATGAAGATACTTGTCCAGTTTCCTCTTGAAGGCTTCTACACTGGTTCCAGCCATGTTTCGGATATCTTCTGGTAAGATGTTGAATAGTCTGGGACCCCGGATGTTAATACAGTGCTCCCG
Organism: Cherax destructor; assembly: GCA_009830355.1. Taxonomy (NCBI): domain Eukaryota; kingdom Metazoa; phylum Arthropoda; class Malacostraca; order Decapoda; family Parastacidae; genus Cherax; species Cherax destructor. The sequence continues at coordinate 197,298 of WNWK01002496.1, read as the reverse complement.
TATTGTCCCCACCGCACCCCTGCTACTCACTGGGTTTATTTTACACTTTCTCCCATATCTCTCACTCCAGTATGTTGTTATGGCAGTGTGAAGATTTGGGACAAGGCCCTCAAGTACTTTCCAAGTACAGTGGTACCCCGACTTACGATATTTTTTCATTCCAGAATGCTGTTCAAGTGCCATTACCAAACGAATTTATCTCCATAAGAAATGATGTAAAATAGACTAGTCCTTTTAGACCCCCAAAATTACACTTATAAAAACATTTAAAAAAATAAACTTACATAAAAGGGTGTGTTTCGAGACCATCGTAAGTAGGGGTACCACTGTATATATTATCATGTATCTCTCTCTCCTCTGCTCCAATGAGTACATGTTCAAGACTTGAAGGCGTTCCCAATAATTTAGATGTTTCAATGGCTCAATGTGGGCCGTAAACGATCTCTGAATTTGTTCCAGCGCTGATATTTCTCCTGCCCTGAACGGGGCCATCAGCACAGAGCAGTATTCTAAGTGAGGGAGCACTAGCGATTTGAAGAGTGTCACCATCGGCATTATTTCCCTTGTTTTGAAAGTTCTCAATACCCACCCCGTCATCTTCCTGGCTGTTGTGATCTTTGTCTTGTTATGGTCTTTAAAAGACAGATCAGCAGACATAATTATTCCCAAGTCCTTTACGTGTTCTTTTCGTTCTATGTGGTGTCCCTCTTGCATTTTGTATATAGTGTTCATTTTGAGTTCTTCATTTTTTCCATACCTAAGCAGCTGAAACTTATCACCATTGAACGTCATGTTGTTCTCCACTGCCCACTGGAAGACCCTGCTTATGTCCTCCTGTAATTTTTCAGTGTCTTCTACCGTAGTGACTTTCATGCTTATTTTAGTGTCATCTGCAAATGATGATACAAAAGTGTGCTGGGTGTTTTTATCTATGTCTGCTATGAGGATGAGAAACAGCAGAGGTGCCAGGACAGTGCCTTGGGGCACTGAGCTTTTGACTTCACTGATGCTGGATCTTGCCCTGTTCACTACTACTTTTTGTGTTCTGTGTGTTAGGAACTCAAATATCCATCTGCCTACCTTCCCAGTAATGCCTATGGCCCTCATTTTGTGCGCTATCACTCCATGATCGCATTTGTCAAACGCCTTTGCAAAATCTGTGTACATCACATCTGCGTTTTGGTCGTCCTCCAATGCCTCCGTAATTCTGTCATAATGGTTCAGCAGCTGTGACAGGCATGATCGTCCTGCTCTGAAGCCATGCTGGTTCGGGTTATGTTGGTTGTGCTGGTCCATGAAGTTTGTAATCTGCTGTCTCATCACTCTTTCAAAGATTTTTATGATGTGAGAAGTGAGGGCTACTGGTCTGTAATTGTTAGCTAGTGCTCTACTACCTCCCTTATGCAAAGGAGCTATGTCTGCACTCTTTAAGGCCTCTGGTATTTCACCTAGATCTAAGCTCTTTCTCCACAGAATACTAAGGGCTCTTGCTAATGGTACTTTGCACTGCTTTATAAATAAAGCATTCCATGAATCTGGTCCAGGTGCTGAGTGAGTGGGCATGTTGTCCATTTCTTTTTCGAAATCTATGGGATTTGTACTAATGTCCGTTAGGTGGTCTGCGCGGCCTTCTGCTGGAGTGAAAAATATTTCTGCATTTTCTACCTTGCTGTCATTTAGTGGGTTGCTGAACACTGACTCATACTGTTCTTTTACGATTTCACTCATTTCCTGTTCATCGTCAGTATACGAATCTCCTCTCAATATTGGTCCAATTCTACAGGTAGTTCTTAGCTTGGATTTTGCATAGGAATAGAAATATTTTGAGTTTCTTGCAATATCCTGTATGGCTCTTTGTTCCCTTTGTACTTCTTCTGTCAGGTATGACATCTTAAGTTTTTGCTCTAATTCAGTGATCTCTCAGTTAAGGCTATCTCTCCTCTGTTGCAACATATTTGTGTTTTTCAGCAATTCAGTAACCCGTTTTCTTCTCCTGTACCATCTCCTACGCTCTCTCTCTATATATGATCTTCTTCTGGGTTTCCTCAATGGTACGTGTTTCATACATACCTTGTATGCTTCTGTATTCAGCTTCTCTAGGCACTGGTGGGGATTTAGGGTGCTCATGTCTGATTCCCATGATATGTCTGATAGCTCTTGGTTTATTCTTTCCCAGTCAATTCTATGGTTATTAAAATTAAACTTACTGAACATCCCGTCTCTAACATTAGTGCCGCAGTTCCCTAACCCTGAGTTAATACTCGTTTGAACTTCTATGATGTTATGGTCAGAGTATATTGTTTTTGTAACTGTTATGTCTCTGATTAATTCCTCGTTGTTTGTGAATATCAAATCCAGGGTATTTTCATTTCTAGTGGGATCAATTATCTGTTGGTTTAATGAGTACTTTTCACAAAGCCTCATTAGTTCCCTGGTATGTGCCTGTTGAGCCAGGGTACTTCCAGGATATATTTCTGGTATAACATTATGTTGCCTAATCTTCCATTTTACATGAGGGAGATTAAAATCTCCAAGGATTAAAATGTTTAGGGTGGGATTCTCTAGCCTATCCAGGTAGCTATCTATCTTCCTTAACTGCTCTGTGAATTCCTCCGCAGTTGCTGATGGTGGTTTGTATACTAGGATAATTACTAGATTCCTATTTTCCACTTTAATGCCGAGGATTTCTACTATATCATTCGTAGCGTTCAACACTTCTGTGCAACAGAGAGTATCTTTTACATAGAGTCCTACTCCTCCCTGTGACCTATTAATTCTATCACATCTATACATGTTATAGTTTTCTATCTGAATCTCTCCGTCCAAAACATCCCTTGTATGTGTTTCTGTAAATGCCCCAAACATGGCATTTGCTTCTGCTAGGAGTCCACTAACATAACTAACTTTGTCATTTTTATTTGATTTCAGACCCTGAATATTTGCAAATATGAAGCAGGAGTTACCATTTGGGATGTTTGGTCTTTCTTTGTGTTTCGTTAGTACCACTGGTGAAGTCCTACCTGGTATGGCCCCTGGTGCCCATACCCCTGGTTTCTCCAGTACTGACTTTGGTTGTTCATACGGCTCTGATGAGCTGGTGCCTGTCTTGGCGTGTCCTGCTGTGCTGCCCATCTGTCCCCTCTGTACCATTTCCCCCTTTTGTCTCTTTCTTTGATCTGGTTGTTTCTCCTTATATCTAAAAAAGATTGCTGGTCATTTTCATTTTCCCTTTCCCTGCTTTCTCTATAGCGTACTGTTCCCTTTATATGGTGGTCTGGGCAGCTCAGGTCATAACATTATCTGGCCTGTGTTGAAACTTGACACATCACTGGATGGAAGTATCTGCACTCTTTGTTGAAACGACACTTTCCTTTCCTTAACATGTTGGCACATTTTCTGGTGTGTTTATTCCAGCAAGCTCTGCCATATAGGCACATACCTTTTGCATAGAATCTGCATATGTTTTGACTGCCTATATTTACTGGTTTTGTGTCTTCCCAAAGATCTGCCGAATTTTCTGCGTTTTCTTCCTCTCTTTCCACTCCTTGGTTTTCCTCGTTATCAGCACTTTCCTCCTTTGATGACATGGGGCCAACATTTTCCATGGAAGAGAACTCCCCTACTATATCTGTACTAGAGGCTATGGCTGTGGTGGCATCCTTAACCAAATCTGGATGTTCACTATGGCTGGGGGCTGGGTCTGGGTCAGTCCTGGGGCTGGGGGCTGAGTTAGCTAATGTTTTTGTATCCTGTGTTTTTTCCAGTGGATGACTGTTTATTTTTGGGTCAATTGTTGTAGACTGGTCATTCTCTGTGTTAGACTTTACTCCTTTCCTATCTTCCCATGTTCTATATATACCGGGTAGACTATTCAATAGTTCCTCTTTTTTTTCTCATGCTTATTGTTTATTTACCTCCTGAGTGCTTTCCTGATATCTGTCCATAGTTCCACATCCTTGTTGCAGATCCAGAAACATCTTTCTAGATGGATGTCATTTCTTGTTACTGTGTTAATTCTTGAACATGTGACATGATGTTTTGAAAAGCAAAGGTTGCATGTGATTCTGGATTTTTTACCAAGAGCCTTTTCACATGTCCCATAGGTATACTGTACTGCCATCCTCCTGTATCCTATGGTGACAGCGGTGGGATCGTAATTTCTATCGATTACGGTGTTATAGAGAGATAGATTCCTACAAGCCAGCAGACAGCCTATGTGCCGCCAGAGACCACGCTACCAGGTAACTACATCCTAGCCAGCTAAGTGTTTTATCTCTTATTTGCTAAAAGCCTACGAGGGGTAGACCCGGGTTTGCAAATTAAGGTCGAGATAAACCAGTTTGTGAGGGGAGAGTGCCATACTAAGCCACCACCAGTTACCTAGGCTTAAGCCAGCTTCTACCTTGCTGTGCTAATTTGTTACAAGATTCCAAGCCAGTCAACCTGTGTGAAAGGTCAAGCCAGCAAGCCACCCCAGCTGTCTGAGAAGCCAGCCACGTGAGTTCATGCATTTATATCGTCCTTGTACTTCAGTGTATCGCTGTTCTGAGTGATAATACCATCCCTGTGGTATCCTGGGTTATTCAAGCAACCCTGGGTTAAATTCACGTGCTTTTTATAAACGGCGTAAGCCACAGGCAAGCGCGGGACGCTGTAAGCCAGCTACGTAGGCCCCCTCCACCCAGCCACCCCCCGCCACGACCACGTGAGTCACCTACCCACCACATAAAGCATCAAGTGTGGATAATTTCACCCTTAACTGGGTCCTGCAAGCAGTTATTGGCTACGAATCGGGTCGAGCGTCCCGAGTGTTTCTTCTGAACTGTTTTGTGCCACCTTTAGAAAAGCCTAGATTCGTAGTTCATCATTTTATGCACATTTCTTCAAGATATCAACGAGTGGACCAGACGAAAACATCCACCACCATCACCACCCTAATCAACGCTTCAGTCAAAGTTTTGCAGCCTAGAGACAATTACTGTGTTGTTGTTTTTATTTTTCAGATAGTCTATAGACAATTCCGTGTGTTTGAGACAATTTTGCCAGTTAAAGAAATTTTGAGTTATCCTGGAAGTGTAACCTTGTCCTAGCAAGTGTTGTGTGTTAAATTAAATACTTGCATTAATTTTTATTTCACTATTGTCTCTGATTAATTATTGTGTTATAATTTCTGTGAATTCCGTTGTGTTACCAAGTATGCAGTAAGTAAAGTTTTGTTATTAATCTACTGTTCGAATATTCAACCAAGTAGTAATTTTTTTTAAAAGAATTTAAATTTTTTTTTTCCTCCAGCATTGTCCGTGTTTTTTTCTTGTTAATTGTTGTATTCCACCAAGTGTACTATCCCAGAGTTATCATTTATTCATTTACCCTTGTTTGTTAATGTTAATTGTGTAATTAATTTTTGCTTGCTCCAGTAAATATATAAATTGTTTTTGCTCCTCTCCAAGCAATTTTTTACCTTTTCCCAGTAATTTCCTGCTAATTCTTGTGTATTGCAGTCAGTGCAATTCTTCCCATTGCACCCAATATTGTTTTGTGTACTTGTTAATTTTTATATAGTGCTAATGTGATTTACTTTTGCAGACTAGTGATATAGTTTACTGAAGATATTATTTTGCTCCAATAAGTACTTATATATAGTCAACAAAGAGCATGACTGTTGAGTTGATGAGTGCACTTCAGTTTCTGTAAGTGTTTATTTTCCTTTATTAATTAGTCTGTTCATTAATTTTTTTTCTTGTCATTAATTTTCATTTGTTTTCATGTGTTGTTGAACAAATTCACTCTTAAGTTTGATTAAAGTCAGTGTTCTTAGTGATTTGTTTAGTAACTGTTTCATTGAGTTACCTTGCTTTGCTTGCAATTAAGAGTAAGAATGTTCAAACTAATTAATTTCTAATATCTTTGTTGTGTGCAAATAATTTTCCCAGTGTCATTTTAAACCATTGAAATATCCTGAAACTGATTTTGTGTAAATTAACTTTCCCAGTATTCACTTTTGTTTTTATCAATTTTTATTGTGTTTACTTAAATGTTCTCCTAAGAGTAATAAGTAATATTTCAGCGATTCAAGTGATTCAAGCAGTAAAGTTACTTTAGTTTATTGCCAGTGAATAATTCAATTGTTTTGTGCAATTCTCCTTTTTTTTAGTGATTTGTTTTATCAGATTGTTGCTCTTGCTATAACCATTATTGAATTTTTTTAAATATTTGTGCATTTAATTCTTTTTACTGTGTTGCAATTTTTGTTGATAAAGAAAACTCATCTTGCAGTTACTTCAAGTTAAAGCTAGATTGTTTTTCATTTTTAATGTGTTGAATTTTTTTCTTGCCAAGTCAATTTCTAGTGAGTTATCTTTTCTTTAGTATTATTGTGCAATTATTCATCGTTACTTATGCAGAATAGTTAAACAATTAATACCAGTTAAGCTATATTGTGCTGTATACTTGTGTTAATTTTGCTTTCATTTAAATTCTTGTTCTTTTGCTCAAAATCATGTCTCTAGTAAATTCAAGTGATAACTATGTGTTTGCCGCCAGTCAAGGCAATGAAGTTCAAGTAAATTCGTGAGATAATACTGTGTGTGTTGCTATTCAAAGTTATAATGATAATGAGCCAGTAAACAGTCCTCATAGTCCCTTAATGACTGAAAGACAGTCTCTAGCCTTTGAGCAATGTGTTTGTTCTCCCAGCTCGTATCAAAGAATTGCCAGAGTGATGCGGAATGTGAAGTTCAGATTAGTTCTTGTAGATAGTATGTGTTTTATTTGTTAACGTTGCCGAGCGGTAAGGCACTAGTATTGCTGTCACTAATGTCTGGAATTCAGCCCCTACAATATCTTGCATGCAAGATAGCGTTCAGATGCCTAGGGTGCCGGAGGTATCCCGGACCGCCTTGAGTGCTGAGTCTATCCTTGCAATGTTGCTAGTTCAAGTAGTAGTTCCTCTCCAGGGGATGCTTTGTTGAAGAAAGACTACTTGAATGAGCTATAGCATCTCTCGCTGATGCAAAAGCAATTGCAGAAAGCCGTTTCTGTTGCTAGTGTATTCACTAGAGTGCCAGTTGTTGTCCCTCGTGTTCCAGATAGTGATCTTTCCAGTTGACAGTAATCCTTTGCAGAGTAAAGTGTCGTGTGTTGAGTAATTATTACCTGCAGTAAGAGATAGTGAGAGCCGTTCTCCTTTGCTCATACTTTGTGTTATTGAGCTAACTATTTCAGCCGGGGAGAGAGCCTTCCACTCCACCGAGCCTGTTCATTCCTTCAGTAGGAAAGTGATTATAAGTTAATCAACTCCACCAAGTTATTCATTCCTTCAGTAGGAAAGTGATTATAAGTTAATCAACTCCACCAAGTTGTTCATTCCTTCAGTAGGAAAGTGATTATAAGTTAATTAAACCGAGTTTGTTCATTCCTTCAGTAGGAAAGTGATCATAAGTCGTGAGCTAAAGATAGAAAATTAGAAAATCCAGTTTAGAACTGAAGTTATTGACTGGGTGTTTTGTTATTAGATTTCCGGTATCTAGTAAGATTTTTGTGTGTTCAAGTTCCCTCCGAGTTCTGAGTTTTAACAGTTGACCGTGTGCACAGAGTCTCTCTCTTTCTGTTAAAACTTCTTCCTTGTAAATATACATATTTATTCTTCCTCAGAACCTGCTGAGTGCATGAATGCAGATTGATCGATCAAATTTGCAAATTGTAATTATAATATACAGTGGTCCCTCAGTTTTCGTGCATCTCCAAACTCGAACATTTATGTAAGTGTATTTTCGTAAGTGCTGTTGCAAGTGTATTTTTGGGGGTCTCAAATAGACTAACCTACGTGACATTATTTCTTAAGGAAGTAAATTCGTTCGGTAATGGCACTTGAGCAGCATTCTGGAACGAATTTTCGGCGAAAACCGAGGGACCACTGTATATATAATGCATTAACTCAAGAAGTGCAATAGTAACATTAATCTTGATTAGTTCTAAGTTATAATGTGTTTGCTATTGTATAGATTCACCCAGTGCCACCTGTCTGTTCAGCCTATAGAGTTGTCTAGTATGCCGAGACGTCATATGTAACATGGCCGAGCTGTCGTGTCAGTAAATATGTATACACTTGTGTAGTGTATCACAGTATAGTAACTCCAGACGTTACATGTATGCTCCCTTGTTACTGTGACGTCAGAGCTCCTGCCCCATGTGGCTACTACGTCACAGGCCTTCACCCTCACTCCTAGGCCGAGATAAAGCTGGACAGACGTGCGGGTAAACCTCCTCTCACAGACTCGTAAATATACTGTAACCATCCTACAAGGAGTGTCCTTTGACAACCTATTTCTCTCTCTCAAAGCCCACACGACAAGGCGGCCTCTTGAGGGAATGGTTATTTGTTTTTCCTTCCTGCAAACTGTAAGTTTATTCAGGTATACACAGATACAGTTATGTACACAGATTATTATACATAGCAGCATATGTGTAGAGAACCTAGGATAACCCAAAAAAGTCAGTGACTTATTTCGATTATGTCTGACTTTTTTGGGGTTATCCTAGGTTCTCTACACATATGCTGCTATGTATGATAATCAATGTAACTGTACTCACCTAATTGTGGTTGCAGAGGTTGAGACTCAGCTCCTGGCCCCGTGTATCTGAATAAACTTACTTACAGTTTGCGGGAAGGAAAAACAAATTCCCTTTTCCTCTAAGCACAAGGATTGGGCTTACACTTGAAATCACCAGATGCATTACCGCAAAGGAGCAAGGTGAAGCGATCCTTTGCTGTCTTGAAGCCTGGTGCACTTTTCTCATGCTGACTGATATAAGTTCGTGTTGGCATTTTCTTCCAGAAAACACTTGTCTGGTCAGCATTAAACACTTGATGTGGCTCATAGCCACCCTCAGTAGGACCCCCACTGACTCAATTGTTTAACCCATCGTGGGCTACCATGCGCTCAAAATATTTTCCCCTCCTGCGAACCGTGTAATATCATTTTTACGTCGTGTTAGATAATAATGTGCCGCAATTCTTCAATCGTGCAATACCCATAACGTGTAACATAATCTCATGCTAAATGACGGTCTACTGTATATAAACGTCCGAAACAGTGGCTCGTAAGACGTATAGTATATACGAACAAAACAGTCAAAGGGTTAATATATTTATAGATGGGGTTGTAAAAGAAGTAAATGCTAGGGTGTTGGGAGAGGAGTGAGATTAAATTATGGGAAATGAAATGCAAAATGGGAGTTGACACAGTTACTTTTTGCTGATGATACTGTGCTTATGGGAGATTCTAAAGAAAAGTTGCAAAGGTTAATGGACGAGTTTGGGAGGGTGTGTAAAGGTAGAAAGTTGAAAGTGAACATAGATAAGAGTAAGGTGATGAGGGTATCAAACGATTTAAATAAAGAAAAAATGGATATCACATTGGAGAGAGGGATTATGGAAGAAGTGAATGTTTTCAGATATTTGGGACTTGTCAGTGGATGGGTTTATAAAGGATGAGGTTAACCATAGAATTGATGAAGGAAAAAAGGTGAGTGGTGCGTTGAGGTGTCTGTGGAGACAAAAAACGTTATCCATGGAGGCAAAGAAGGGAATGTACGAAAGTACATTCCCTCCAGCTGCGAGGAGGCAGCTGGAGGCAGTGGAGATGTCCTGTCTAAGGGCATGTGTGGTGTAAATATTATGCAGAAAATTCAGAGTGTGGAAATTAGGTGGTGTGGAGTTACTAAAAGTATTTGTCAGAGGGCTAAAGAGTGGTTGTTGAGGTGGATTGGTCATTTAGAGAGAATGGATAAACGTAGAATGACTTGGAGAGCATATAAATCTGTAGGGAAGGAAGGCGGGGTAGGGGTCATCCTCGAAAAGGTTGGAGGGAGGGGGTAAAGGAGGCTTTGTGGGCGAGGGGCTTGGACTTCCAGCAAGCTTGTGTAAGTTTGTTATATAGGAGTGAATGGCGACGAATGGTTTTAGGGACCTGATGAGCTGTTGGAGTGTGAGCAGGGTAATATTTTGTGAAGGTATCCAGGGAAACCGGTTAGCCGGACTTGAGTCCTGGAAATGGGAAGTACAATGTCTGCACTTTAAAGGAGGGGTTTGGGATACTGGCAGTTTGAAGGGACATCTAAGCTGTAGTTTCTGAGCACCTCTGCAATCACAGTGATTATGTATGAGTGATGGTGAAAGTCTTAAATGATGATGAAAGTTGTTTCTTTCTTTTGGGGTTTTTCTTTCTTTTTGGGTCACCCTGCCTTGGTGGGAAATGGCCGATGTGTTCAGAAAACAAACAAAAAAAAACCAAGGAAACTGGTTAGCCGGACTTGAGTCCTGGAGCTGGGAAGTACAGTGCCTGCACTCTGAAGGAGGGGTAAGGATATTTCAGTTTGAAGGGTTATCTGAACTGTTATGTCAGTGTTCTTTTAGCAAGACAGCAACTGAATAAGTGATGGTGAATGTGTTTCTTTTTTTGGTCACACAGCCGGTATTTAAAAAAAAAAAAGTTGAAAAGAGAACACATTTTCTTTCCCTCTTCCACTGCACTCATTCCAAAGGAGAATTCTCCATATTTAAACAGATATATACACATTATCACTAGTGTTAAGTTTTAACCATTTTGGTGTCGGTCCCGTTATATCATGGCTTTGAACCCTGTGTCGGTCCCATAGTATGACGCCATCAGCTCCCTCAAATAAGCTGTGAGTGGTAAATTTGAGCCTAGATATGAGAGAATGGGTCTACGCGGTAAGTGTGCACCATATAAAAAAATTCCGCAGCATGCAATGCATAATGAGGAAAAAACTGCAATATTGTTTTTGGTTTAAAACAGCTACTTTACGGTGTACAGTGGACCCCCGGCTAACGAACACCCCGGAAATCGTACAATTATATAAGTATAATATTGTAAGTGCTTGTGGAAGTGTATTTTTGGGGGTCTGAAATAGACTAACCTACGTGACATTATTTCTTAAGGAAGTAAATTCGTTCGGTAATGGCACTTGAGCAGGCTTCTGGAATGAATTTTGTTCGTTAGCCGGGTGTCCACTGTATATTCGTATGTTTTTTTGGTGGAATTCTTGTTTTCATGGTCTCATTTGATAGAATGGAAGATATATTACAGAAATAGAGATGATTTTGATTAGTTTCAGGAATGAAAGTAGCTTGAATTGAGCTCAAAGCAGAGGAAATGTTCGATTTTTGCCGATATTCCAGAGTACACAAATGCTTTACTTGTCCAATACGAATCCACCTGGAAAGTCTAATATGCATTTAGGAATGCACTAACATTATTTATACAATTATTACAATAATGCAGTAGTCTGCATAACAGTAAATCTTCTATTTTTTGTGTGAATAAAAATTCAAAATGAAAAGCATTAGTATTAAAAGAGGGGCCTGGAGGCGTGACTAATGAACAAAGGAAATGTTTTAGTGCCAAGAACGTCTACACTGTTTATTCTGGACACTATTTTCAAATTGGCAATTGTTGAATTTTATATGAAATAGGCCAAATTACCAATTTCTGATCACTACATTGGATAATTGAAATAGTAAATGGGCGGTTTCTTGTACTCAATCGATAGAATAAAGAAATACTAGTGAAATGGCTACAAATTTGGTGGACTGGAATTAGCAAAAATACGTCTCAAAGTGGGCGAAATCGCCGATGTGTAAATATCGCCAAGACCGCTAACTTTGTGAGAGCATAATTCCGTAAGTTTTCCATCAAATTTCATACTTTTGGTTTCATTACCTTAGGAAAAAGATTCTCTATCATTTCATAAGATAAAAATGTTTTTTTTTTTTAAATTCTTCGACCCTGGGAGCAAGTTTGCGAGCAGGGGTCGCGACACTGAAAGGGGCTAATCATAAAAATTATACACATCTTATATAACACTAAAATTTTGATAATAGCACATTACCTTTGTCATCATATCAACAGGGCTTGAAGCTCGCACTGGACTTGGTGTAGCTGTGGTAGTAACAGTTGCAGTTTGCACAACACGGGTAGTACGCGCTGGTGGGGTGTGCGGAAGCAGATGGGGAGGTAATGCATCCTGAGGTCGGCATATTAGACACAAGTACCCTTTTTCTGCACATCTGGAAAATAATCATCAATAATGTCATTATAAAGCCCTTCTGTACACATCACTAAATTTAAAAAGAGAAACTTTTGTTTTTCTTTTTAGGTCACCCTGCCTCAGTGGGATATGGCCAGTTTGTTGAAAAAAAAAAAAGTTATTATAAGACACAAGTACCCTTTTTTGGCACATCTGTAAAATAATCATCAATAATGTAATTTTTTTTCAATGCACCAGCCATATCCCACCAAGGCATGGTGACTAAAAAGAAAAACAAAAGTTTTTTCCTTTCACATTCAGTAATTTATACAATATTTAATAATGGTCAAAACTCTTGCACTTTTTGAATAAGTCACAAACTGACTGCCGCTGTTGATTCACATCAGCACTGTTGTGCTACAAGAATTGTCTATATTTTCCTTTTTAACACATTGGCCATCTCCCACCTAGGTAGGGTTACCTAAAAGAAGAAAAAACACTTTCATCACCACCACTCAATCTCTCACTGTTATTGGCTGTCGCGTAGAACTACATCACTGAGACCAGGGTCCTTCACATAGTTCAATGTCATGAGCTCAGCTTACTCACATAAGCTGTGAATGGTCATTTTTGGCATAGATAAGAGAGAAAGGGTCTGCGCATTGAGTGTACATAGCACAAAAAAAAAAATCCTGCCTACATGATATATGATGGGAAAAGCAAAACTCTGCCCACGTGTTTAGTTTAACCCTTTGACTGTTTCAGTCGTATACATACGTCTTACGAGCCAGTGCTTCGCACGTATATATACTCAAAAATTCTAGCGGCTTCAAATCAAGCGGGAGAAAGCATGTAGGCCCACATATGAGAGAATGGGTCTGTGTGGTCAGTGTGCGCTGTATAGAAAAAATCCTGCAGCACGCAGTGCATGAGAAAAAAAAACCTCGACCGTGTTTTTGGATTAAAACTCCGACTTTGAGGTGTATTTTCGTATAGTATTTATGGTTCTATTCTCTGGAAAACATATTACAGAAATAGAAATGATTTTGATTAGTTTCATGACGAAAACGACCTTGAAATTGAGCTCAAAGTAGCGGAAATGTTCGATTTTTGCCAATGTTCAAGAGTAAACAAATCAACCCACGCGTCCAATACACGTCAACTGGTGAGTCTAATATTCTTTCACAAGTGCACTGATATTATTTATACCATTTTTACAATAATGCAGTAGTCTGCATAACAGTAAATCTTCTATTTTTTGTGCGAATAAAAAAATCAAAATAGAAAGCATGAGTAATATAAGAGGGGCCTAAAGATGTGACTAATGAACAGAGAAAATCTAATTTTAGTGCCAGGAATGTCTGCATTGTTTATTCTGGACCCTATTTTGAAATTGACATCTTTTTTATTTTGCATGAAATTGGCCAAATTGCCAATTTCTGATCACTTTATTGGGTAGTTGAAATTGGAAAATTAGCGGTTTCTTGTACTCAATCGATAGAACAAATGGAGTTCTAAAGAAATAGCTATGAGTTTGGTCGACTGGAACAATGGAATTGGCTGAAAATAGGGCTCAAAGTCGGCGAAATCGCCAATACGTATATATCACCGAGATCACTAACTTTGCGAGAGCGTAATTCCGTACGTTTTCCATTAACTTTCGTACTTTTGGTGTCATTACCATCGGGAAAAGATTCTCTATCATTTCATAAGAAAAGATAATTTTTTTTTTTTTACAATATTTTGCGACAGAATGACTGTTTCAGAAATAGGCTTGCGACAGTCAAAGGGTTAAAATAGCAATTTTGAGGTATAGTCTAGAATAAATTTTAGGGTTTCATTGGCTGTTTCCTAGGATCATTTGATAGAATGGAAGACATACTATTGAAATAGAGATGATTTTGGCTGGTTCAGGACTGGAAGTAGCTGGAAATTGGGCTGGAAATTAGTGGAAATATTCAATTTTTGCAAATTCCTGAGGACATGCAGAGCCCCCCTACACCTCCCAGACTGTTTTATGGACTTAATAGGTCTGATTCAATTATTGGGATAAACCATGTCCAATCATTTTTGGTTATATTTAATTATTCGGGAAATAAGAAAATCTTCCATTTTTGTGGGATTATGAATTCAAAATGGAAGGCAGATACAATACAGGAGAGGCCTGGGAATGTGATTAATAAACAGAGGAAATGTTGTTTTAGTGCCAGGAATGTCTACATTGTTTATTATACACTATTTCTAAATTTGCATTTTTTAAATTTTTTGTAAAATTAGCCAAATTATCAACTTTTGTGCAATTCACAGGGTAACTGTAATATTTGAATGGCAAGTTTCGTGTGCTCAGTTGATAGAACGGAAGGGATATTAGTGAAATAGCTAAGAATTTGGGCAAATGAGGCACTGGCACTGACTTAAAATAGGACTCAAGGTGGAAAAATCGCAGATGCATTAAGATCGCCTGTCTACGATTATATTGCATATACCATAATACAGTGGACCCCGAGTTTCGTAAAAACTTCACTCCTGAAGTCTGCTCAAGTGCCATTACCGAACGAATTTACCCCCTTAAGAAAAAATGTCACGTAGGTTAGTCTATTTCAGACCCCCAAAAATACTTTTCCACAAGCACTTACAATATTATACTTACATAAATGTACGATTTCCGGGGTTTACGAAACTCGGGGGTCCACTGTATGTACAAACAAAACCTACTTTTTCAAATTTGAAGGAATTTTACAAATGTTTAATGATATACTTTAAAGTTGAGAGATAATAATGAGCTATGCTTATGGGAGACTGTACATATCACATTGATTTAAATTACAGAAAAACAAAAATATTATGCAGATATAAAATTACTACGAGGAGAATGCCAAATAAAGTTAATGTCTACCTTTCAGCATCATCTTCTGTGTGGATCATGTCATCAGAAGCATGCAACCAGCGCTCACAATTGGAACACTGAATGATGAGTTCACCATCAGCATATGGTTCATCACATACTGGACACTGGGTCATAGACATACATGGACCACACATGCTATAATTTTGCTGCCAGGTGGCATTAGGGCCAGGGTCGGTAGCTCCACAATGAAGACACATTGCACACCTGTGAAAAGCAAATTTTACTACAAACTGACAGGAGTCAACAATATATGCTTGTAATATACATAAACCTTGAAGTTGTCACATGTACAATTTCTTTCAATCAAATTGCCAATCTGCAAACAGACACTGATATTTAGTACTCTAATTACATGTTTGTAGCTACAACAACCAAGCTAAGATCGTGGCATTCCCATCTTCAATATTTAATCAACAAGGTAATTGATATAAAATTTCCAGTCTTTAGTACCCTATTGGTAACTTCCTAAGTTACAGCTATGGTCTTTTCTTTTTTTCTGCTTATCAATTCTTTCATATTCTTTCAGAATCATGGGGATATGTGATGTAAAAAAATATTGCTTAAAATATTTCTTTACCAAAAAAAAGAAAAAAAAAAGGTCAAGTAAAATGCATTTCAGGAGGATGTCGTCATTAACAACACTCGAAGTTTAAAAATACTGTAATACACAAAAAGTTAATTACACTTAGTTTAAGAAGCCAATTTTCTGCATAATATTTATACCACACATTGCCCTTAGACAGGACATCTCCACTGCCTCCAGCCTCCTCCTCGCTGCAGCATTTGCAACCCATGCTTCACACCCATATAAGAGTGTTGGTATCACTATACTTTCGTACATTCCCTTTTTTGCCTCCATGTTTAACGTTTTTTGTCTCCACAGATACCTCAACGCACCACTCACCTTTTTTCCTTCATCAATTCTATGGTTAACCTCATCCTTCATAAACCCATCCGCTGACACGTCAACTCCCAAATATCTGAAAACATTTACTTCTTCCATACTCCAATTAAATTATTAAAATATCAAAACACAATCCACAAACACAGCTAGCTCCTAGATGCGTATGAACGGAAGGCTTGGACGGGGGTGATCGGGGTGGCGGAGGTGGCAGAGGTGGCAGGGGATGTTGGTGTGTCTCCTCTGTGGAGACAGTGGTCTCACCCACAGCAAAGTGGCGGCCTGAGCTAGGGAAATATCCTGCAGGGGACGCTCCAAATTTTTTCCCCTCCCGCAAACCGAATTGTATTATGCTAATTTTACAACACGTATAAAATTATGCCACAATTTTTCAATAGTGTAATAACCAAAACGTGCCAAATAAATCCGTGTAATATAAGGGTCTACTGTATTTTTACACAAATAACAAAAAGAACACCATGAACATAGCTATGCTCCTGTAACCATAAATGGGTAATTATATTAGCAATGTAATTTTGTAACATATAATGCTATAAAAATAGTATATACTCTGAGAAATTACTAAACATTTACACTAATGATTAAGTGACCAGTGCCACAAGCCTGAACCTACCATTTACATCTCCAAACACCTGAAGGAACATGGTCCAGAGGTGGTTTCATGCAATAAATATGATAAGAAATATCACAGTCCTCACACAGGACTAGTCGGGCTTCATCATTACGCTCTCCACACCCCTCACATACAGTACAATCCAGACACCGCCAACCTTTCTGCAGGACCACTTTTGTCACCTGAGGATAAGGAATAAAACAAAATTAAAAATCATGAATTGGACAACATTGGTTCCAACATTTTCAAGCCAAATGCACTTGTCATTTTTAATTAAATGTTCATGTCACTAGCTGAGAAAGCAGTGAACTATGTATTGTAGTTACAATGTGCAGCTACACTAAGAACTAAAAACTCTAGGCAAGCAATTAATAATTAAGTATAATTAATTACAGAAACAAGCACAGGAACATATGCTTAAAATTAGTATACACTCGAATCTCACATTTCAGGCAGGATGTACCCCTGAAAATCTGCACTATATGTGAAATTGCAGTAATGTATATAGTGAAAGAACATGTGAAAAAATAGTTCCATTCTTGACACCTCCAAAATAGCCAAACAATATTTTTTAACTTTCTTAATTTGCTAAAAAAAAAAACCTATATTATAATTGCCACTGCTGGTTGATCTTGAAATGAATGTAGAGGGTTGATGTGGTCTTACTAGACTAGCTGGTTGTGGTGAGATTTACAGTTTTACAATGCAGTACAGGTCCGCCATCACAAATCCAGCAATCAGGCATCCGGTTCCATCAGTTATTCGGCACTAATTTCGGCTAGCATAATTTCAAATTTCCAGGGTTGCCACACCAACCTGTTGCTACTGTTTGTTGTCGCTACTTGCTGCATAAATCATTCTAATTTCTTTTTCTCCATTTATTGTTTTAACTTGCTTACTTTTAGCCCTAGCCATGGTTCCAACGAATAAAAGAAATGCTTCTCGTTGTGTAAAGCACATATACAGTACATTGTCCATAAAAGATAAGGTGGCTTTGTGGCCACTGTCGGTTGCCATGAGCTCAGTCTCGTGATGCAGGGGGAATATGCTTTATTACGCTAATATCAACATTATGGCTTATTTACCTATCAAAATTGATCTAATATGACATAATAAACAATATAAATAACAAAAAACATGTTAAATACTCCAGAATGAATAATATTTGGGATAATACTGAACGGTTCGACGGAGGTATGAAGAGGATATGGGATACAAGTACAGTGGACCCTCGGTTATCGGTCGTTCCTGTTATCGGCCAACTCGGTTATAGGCCTGTTTTTCGGCTCCCGGTTATCGGCCTTATGGGACGCGTCCATTCGCCGGCTGGGGCCATTTGCGCTTCAGTTTGCCTGTGTCTCTCGGTGCATGAAGAAGCTTCTGCTCATTCATCCAAACATTTCACTTGTTTTCCATTGTTTTTTGTCAGTGCAAATGCAAAATAAGTAACCATGGCTCCCAAGAAAGTTCCTAGTAAAGTTCCTGTGGTAAAGAAAGTGAGAAACACCATGGAATTTAAGAGAGAGGTGATTGAGAAATATGAGAGTGGTATGCGGGTGCTGGAACTTGCCAGGATGTTTGGGAAAAACAAATCAACTATTACATCCATCCTGGCAAAGAAAGAACAAATCAAGGACGCTGATGTTGCCAAAGGAGTAGCTTTTGTAACGAAACAAAGGTCACCAATAATGGAAGAAATGGAAAAGTTATTGTTATTGTGGATTAAGGAAAAAGAAATAGTGGCAGACAGTGTAGTGGAGTCTGTTATTTGTGAGAAGGCAAGGCATTTGCATGAAGATCTTGAGAAGAAAACTCCTGGAACAAGTGTTGCTGGTAGTGAATTTAGGGCCAGCAAAAACTGGTTTGAGAGATTTAAGAAGAGTAGTGGCATACACAATGTTGTAAGGAATGGTGAGGCCGCAAGTTTAGATAAACATGCTGCTGAAAAGTGTCTGAATTTCAGGACTACACAGTGAAAATCTGAAACCCCAACAAGTGTTTAATTGTGACGAAACAGACCTGTTGAAGAAAATGCCCAACAGGATCTACAGTACATCACGCAGGAGGAAAAGGCACTGCCAGGACACAAGCCTATGAAAGACAAGCTAACTCTCTTGTGTAGTAATGCAAGTGGGGATTTCAAAGTGAAGCCTTTACTCGTGTATCACTCTGAAAATCCCAGAATGTTCAAGAAACACAATGTCCACAAGAAAAGATTGTGTGTGATGTAGAAAGCTAATCATAACACATGGGTCACAAGGCAAATTTTCAAAGATTGGGTTGATGATGTGTTTGGCCCAAGTGTGAAAAAATACCTTCAGGAAAACCATTTGGGACTCATGTGCCTCCTGGTACTGGACAATGCTCCTGCACATCCTCCAGACTTGGAAGACCAAATGTTTAGGGACTTCAAATTTATAAAAGTGAAGTTCTTGCCTCCTAACACCACTCCTCTTCTCCAGCCCATGGACCAGCAGGTCATTTCTAACTTCAAAAAACTCTACACAAAACCAGTGTTTCAAAAGTGCTTTGAAGTGACCTTGGACACTCAATTGACCCTTAGAGAGTTCTGGAAGAATCACTTCAATATCTACAACTGCATAAGCCTTATAGGTAAGGTTTGGGAGGGAGTGACTTCCAGGACTTTGAACTCTGCTTGGAGATCATTGTATCCAGGCTGAGTCCAACAGAGGAATTTTGAAGGGTTTGAGGCTGACCCTGATGACCCTGTGCCTGTTGTGGAAGGTATTGTGGCACTGGGCAAGTCCCTGGGATTGGAGGTGAGTGGCGAGGATGTAGAAGAGTTGGTGCAGGACCACAGGGAAGAGCTAACCACTGAAGAGCTGCAAGAGCTGGAACTGGAACATCATCAGACCAGAGTTGAGGAAATTGCTTCAGAAAAGGAGGAGGAGGAAGAAGAGGAGAAGGAGGTGCCTTCTTCAGTGACTAAGGAAATGTGTGGAATGTGGAACAGGTTACAAAGTTTTGTTGAAAAATACCATCCTGACCAAGCTGAAACAAGCCATATCTGCAACATGTTTAGTGACAAAACCTTGTCCCACTTCAGGGAAATGTTAAAGAGGTGCCAGAAACAGAGCACTCTAGACAGTTATTTTTCTAGACAGGGGTCCAGTGACTCTCAAGCTGGTCCTAGTGGCATTAAAAGAAAAAGAAGAGAAGTAACCCCAGATAAGGACTTGTTACCTGAAGTCTTTATGGAGGGGGATTTCCCTTCCAAACACAAACTCCTCCCTATTTCCTCCTCCCTATCTTCCAGAAGCCAGCATTATTCTTCAATAAAGGTATGTAATACTGATTTAATTGTTAAAAAAAAAAATTGTAAATATTTTTGTCTGGAACGGATTTTTTTTTTCAACAAGTCGGCCGTCTCCCACCAAAGCAGGGTGACCCAAAAAGAAAGAAAATCCCCAAAAAGAAAATACTTTCATCATCATTCAACACTTTCACCACACTCATACATAATCACTGTCTTTGCAGAGGTGCTCATATACGACAGCTGAGAATAGTCCCTCCCAGCTGTCACTATCCCAGACCCCTCCTTTAAAGTGCAGGCATTGTACTTCCCATTTCCAGGACTCAAGTCCAACTAAATCAATTAACTGGTTTCCCTGAATCCCTTCACAAAATGTTACCCTGCTCACATTCCAACAGCTCGTCAGGTCCCAAAAACCATTCGTCTCCATTCACTCCTATCTAACACGCTCACACATGCTTGCTGGAAGTCCAAGCCCCTCGCCCACAAAACCTTCTTTACCCCCTCCCTTCAACCTTTTCTAGGACGACCCCTACTCCGCCTTCCTTCCCCTACAAATTGATACGCTCTCCAAGTCATTCTACTTTGATCCATTCTCTCTAAATGACCAAACCACCTCAACAACCCCTCTTCAGCCCTCTGACAAATACTTTTAGTAACTCCACACCTTCTCCTAATTTCCACATTCCGATTTTTCTGCATAATACAGTGGAACCCCGGTTAATGAAAAAAAATTCATTGCAGAAGCCTGCTCAAGTGCCATTACCGAACGAATTTACTTCCTTAAGAAAAAATGTCATTTAGGTTAGTCTATTTCAGACCCCCAAAAATACACTTCCACAAGCACTTACAATATTATACTTACATAATTGCACGATTTCCGGGGTGTTCGTTAACCGGGGTTCCACTGTATTTACACCACACACTGCCCTTACACAAGACATCTCCACTGCCTCCAGCCTCCTCCTCATTGCAGCATTTGCAACCCATGCTTCACACCCATATAAGAGTGTTGGTACCACTATACTTTCGTACATTCCCTTCTTTGCCTCCATGGATAACGTTTTTTGTCTCCACAGATACCTCAACGCACCACTCACCTTTTTTCCTTCATCAATTCTATGGTTAACCTCATCCTTCATAAACCCATCCGCTGACACGTCCACTCCCAAATATCTGAAAACATTTACTTCTTCCATAATCCCTCTCTCCAATGTGATATCCAATTTTTCTTTATTTAAATCGTTTGATACCCTCATCACCTTACTCTTATCTATGTTCACTTTCAACTTTCTACCTTTACACACCCTCCCAAACTCGTCCACTAACCTTTGCAACTTTTCTTTAGAATCTCCCATAAGCACAGTATCATCAGCAAAAAGTAACTGTGTCAACTCCCATTTTGCATTTAATTCCCATAATTTAATCCCACCCCTCTCCCCAACACCCTAGCATTTACTTCTTTTACAACCCCATCTATAAATATACTAAACAACCATAGTGACATTACACATCCCTGTCGAAGACATACTTTTACCGGGAAGTAATCTCCCTCTCTCCTACACAACCTAACCTGAGCCTCACTATCCTCATAAAAACTCTTTACAGCCTTCAGTAACTTACTACCTATTCCATACACTTGCAACATTTGCCACATTGCTCCCCTATCCACTCTATCATATGCCTTTTCTAAATCCATAAATGCAATGAAAACTTCTCTACCTTTATCTAAATACTGTTCACATATATGCTTCACTGTAAACACTTGATCTACACATCCCCTATCCACTCTAAAGCCTCCTTGCTCATCTGCAATCCTACTCTCTGTCTTACCTCTAATTCTTTCAATTATAACCCTGCCATACACTTTACCTGGTATACTCAGTAAACTTATTCCCCTATAATTCTTACAATCTCTCTTATCCCCCTTTCCTTTATATAAAGGAACTATACATGCTCTCTGCCAATCCCTAGGTACCTTCCCCTCTTTCACACATTTATTAAACCTAAATACCAACCACTTTAGCACTATATCCCCCTGCTTTTAACATTTCTGTCATGATCCCGTCAGTTTCAGCTGCTTTACCCCCTTTCATTCTACGTAATGCCTCACACACCTCCCCCACACTCACATCCTGCTCTTCTTCACTCCTAAACGATGTTGTACCTCCCTGGCCAGTACATGAAATTACCGCCTCCCTTTTTTCATCGACATTTAAAGGTTCCTCAAAATATTCCCGCCATCTACCCAATACCTCCAGCTCCCCATCTACTAACTCCCCTACTCTGTTTTTAACTGACAAATCCATTCGTTCCCTAGGCATTCTTACCTTGTTTATCTCACTCCAAAAATTTTTCTTGTTTTCAGCAAAATTTCTTAACAGAGCCTCTCCCATTCTTTCATCCGCTCTTCTTTTGTACTCTCTCACCACTCTCTTCACCTTTCTTTTACTCTCCATATACTCTGCTCTTCTATTAACACTTCTGTTTTGTAAAAACCTCTCATTAGCTACCTTTTTCTCTTTTATCACACCCTTTACTTCTTCATTCCTCCATGCACTCCTCTTTCCTCCTGCACCCACCCTCCTATAGCCACAAACTTCTGCCCCACATTCTAATACTGCATTTTTAAAACTATCCCAACTCTCTTCAACCCCCCCACTACTCATACTTGCACTAGCCCACCTTTCTGCCAATAGTTGCTTATATCTCACCCTAACTTCCTCCTCCCTTAGTTTATACACTTTTACCTCTCTCTTACTTGCTGTTGCCATTTTCTTTTTGTCCCATCTACCTTTTACTCTAACTGTAGCTACAACTAAATAATGATCCGATATATCTGTTGCCCCTTTATAAACATGTACATCCTGAAGCCTACCCATCAATCTTTTATCCACCAATACATAATCTAACAAACTACTTTCCTTACGTGCTACATCATACCTTGTATATTTATTTATCCTCTTTTCATAAAATATGTATTACTTATTACCAAACCTCTTTCTACACATAGCTCAATTAATGGTTCCCATTTACATTTACCCCTGGCACCCCAAATTTACCTACTACTCCTCCACAACATTTTTACCCACTTTAGCATTAAGATCCCCAACCACAATTACTCTCTCACTTGGTTCAAAACTCCCCACACACTCACTCAACATTTCCCAAAATCTCTCTCTCTCCTCTACACTTCTCTCTTCTCCAGGTGCATAAACACTTATTATAATCCACTTTTCACATCCCTTTATTTTACTCCACATAATCCTTGAATTTATACATTTATATTCCCTCTTTACCTGCCATAACTGATTATTCAACATTATTGCCACTCCTTCTTTAGCTCTAACTCTATTTGAAACCCCTGACCTAATCCCATTTATTTCTCCCCACTGAAACTCTCCTACCCCCTTCAGCTTTGTCTCACTTAAAGCCAGGACATCCAGCTTCTTTTCATTCATAACATCTACAATCATCTCTTTCTTATATAAATAACAAAAAAGGCACAATACCGTGACTGGAACAATACACACACAACACGCACATATAAAGGGAGAAGAGCTTACGACGACGTTTCGGTCCGACTTGGACCATTTACAAAGTCACACTAACACGAAGGACAGGTGGAAGGGGTATTTATAGGCAGGCAGACAGGGGAGGGCACAAGAAAGCGGTGGAGGGGTAATGGAGGTAGTAGAGATAGTTGTAGTAGTAGTGGAGTCAGTCATAAACTAGGAAAGGAGCACTGCAAAGATGCTGGCGGCCCGTAAGGGTAAGAACAAGAACACAGTGGTGAAAAATAAAATAAAATAAGAGGACAAATACAAGGCAAAAGAAAAGAAAAGAAAGAGAACACAGAGGAAAAAAGAGAAAGAGGAGAAGGGGGAAGAGAAAGAGTGGGAAGGAATCAGGTTAAGTCACGGGTGTTCTGAAGTTTGGAGCATTTAACAATGTAATGGGAGAGGAAAGCATCTACAGAGACAAAGCTAGGGCTAAGATTCATACAGGGAAAGTTGTGTATAAGGGAGGATTCAACCAAACGGCGACTGTGAAAGTTGGACGTAGGGTTGACAGTTTTAGCAGAAGACCAATCAATAGGATGACTGTGATCTCTGACATGAAATTATCAAGAGTGAGGAGAGCTTTGAAAGGTTCTGACTAGATACAGCTTCACTGAAGGAATAAAATAATTATTGAACCATTCAACAAACAGGATCTCACTCATCCATGGTGTCTTGGTAGACCACCAAACAACAAGCATAGGTTTGCACTGGAAATCACCTGAAGCATTAGCGCACTGACGAAAGCTGAAAAGATCAATCACTGGCTTGAATTCAGGTGCCATTTTATCTTGCATACTGATGCAAATTCTAAACTGCATCTTTATCCAAGAGAATTCTGTCTCATGAGCATTAAACAGTTACTCAGGTCTGTAATTATCCTCAAAAATATTTTCCTCAAATTCGGTAGGGAAATTCCCTGTGGCAGATGCGTTTTCCTCACTAAACATTATATTATGTAACCAACTGCACACTAAAAAGCAGTTATACCATCCAGAACTAAACAAACACTCTTGAAAAGACTTACCATTCTATTCACACAGTTTTATATATGACAGGTCTTTCTCCCATATAAGTGCACCAAATGCAGAACCTTTTCTAGTTTTCTGCTCAATCAATTTTCAGTAAGTGATGTTTTATTTACTTCCTTAAGCCATGCATGTCATAAAAGGCGACTAATTCCTAGTAATTCCTTTCCCTGTATAAATTACTAAATGTAAATAGAAGAAAAACTTGTAGTTTTCTTTGTTTTTTGGGGTCACCCTGCCTCAGTGGGAGACACCTGGTATGTTGAAAAAATTTTTTACCTCTTCGATATTTTTTTCTGCAGATCACAATCTGGATTACTCATTACACAAGCTGTCTTCATCTCTGTCTCTAACATAACAAATTGCTGATTCTTCGACACCAAAAGGAAGAGCTGTCTCCATCACATGTACACCCTCATTTAGCATATTTTTACACCTCAACTTCCTTCAAAACAAGAATAGTTTCACACTTATTCCTCTTCTTGGCATCCTACTATTTCTCTTTAGTATCCTTGATAATATCCAGACATGAGATAGGGGGTAAAGAAAAAGATACAAAATAAATTAATAAACAAAAATGTCTAAAAGGCAGTTGGCAGTTTGGATGATTGTTTACAGCAAACATTGATGCCAAGCCTTTCCCTACAACAATGACTTTACTCAAGACACTGACTGGAAATATCCCACAGTATGATAAAGCCAGATTTCACAAAAAAAAAAAAGGAGGGGAGGAGGACATATGCTAGTTTTCCCCAAATTTCTCTTTCCTGTGAAACATGGACTTCAGTACAAAAATTCCAATCATGATTTGTAATTATCTATGAATGTGAACTTAAGAAACAGGTTAACTCTAGTTCTTAGACCCTCCCTCCAAATTTTTGATTGACTAACATGAATTATCATTTTCCAACTAACCCAAAATTTGGAGAGGGATCATCAGATGAGGCTCAGATCCATCCTAGACCATTACCAAATCAGGATGTGAATATGATCCAAAACAGACAAAAAAGTAATCAAATGATTCCTTTCCAAATTGTGGGATGGTTGTAAATTGTTCAGTCATGATACTGTGACTTATATTCTTCAAGAATTAGCTTAATCATACAGTAAACCCTTACCTTCCATGAGGATTAAATTACATGAAAAACTGATCTGGAAAATGGGGAGTTTGCAACTGAGAGATCACAGAAAAACCATACTATGGAAGGCTTTTTGTGACAACAGATAAATATGTAACTGGAGAACTCTTTGGAATCTAATTTGAGGTTCATGGTTCATTCTAGCATCTGTGGGAATAATGAAATTCTTGGTGAGGTCATGCAAGATTCCTTTAGCAATAGAGCAACAGCAACCCTTCTCTTAAAGAAATCATCTCTATCTATAGTATTGTATATCTAACTGTTAATAACCCTGCAAACCTGGTGGGAGGGTGTAAAAAAAAAAAGGAAGTTGAAAATGAACACAGGAAAAAAAAAAAAGCAGGGTGATTAGAGTAAGAAGTCTAGTCGATGACAGGTAACATCAGGTTTGAGGGAATGAGTATGGAGGAGGTGAATGTATTTAGTCAGGAATGTGTGTCAATAGATGGTTACACATAGCATATACGTATGAGGGAAAGATGGAAGCTGGAATCTGCAGAAGTAAAAACAAATTGTCAATAGATGAAAAAAGAGGAAATGTTCCAGAGTACAGTGATGCAAACAATTTTACATGGGTGTGTAGCAATGTCTTTGAATGATGCAGCAAGGAGGCTGAAGGAAGTGGAGAGATCATTTATGAGATTAGTGTGTGGTGTAAATATTGTGCACAGAATGAAGATTCAAATACAATAGACCATCACCTTTTGTACACCCAAGCATTGTGCATCTAACATATCACAATTCACATTTTGCATCTTATTTCTATACTTCTCAGTAAATGTCCAGCTTTCATACCAGCATGATATTTTTATTAGTCATGTTTTCATTACTGAATTACAAAAATAATTTTCTCAATTAGTTTTTACCAAAATGCTTTCATGCTATGTTTATATTCATTTTATACATGCATAGAGAGTTTACATTTGTTTGGTCGAGATTAGTCATATTTACATTTAGATTTAAGATTTACATTTTAGTTAAGGTTACCTTTAATGTACCTTTGATGAGGTCTCAGATTTTTGTTACTCCCAGAACCCAGCCTTGGTCCAGGCTCATCTAGTACTTGGTACATTTTTTCCATTGGTTAGTTTTTAACCAAATGAATTCATAATTTGTTCATGATCATCCAACAGTGTGTATGATGAGAAGCACATCCTTTCAAGACAATATCTCAACAAAGACCAAGATAAACAGTGAGAGTTGACTGGCCTGGTCACACCAGTAAACCCAACATCCATCATCATTCCATTCTGGTTCAGTTTATCACCCTGTATTGTCTCGGGATAAACCATGACACAAAATATAAGGAATAGTCGTAATGCTGGAGGTACTAAAAAGAATACATATGAAAGTCTGGGTTTAAAAAAAAATGAATACGAGAAAATTGCATGGTTCCCAGCATTGTGTCAGCCATGCCATTTTCTCTGGAAGGAATACCTGACCATTTTCTCTGGAAGAAATAAAAGGTAACTGCATCCAACACAAGCCTCCCTCAAGCCTTACTTAAACAAGACTTTATTAAGTTTTATTTAGGTTTCAGGAGCATGTCATACAATAATGTAAATTTAACCAAGGATAACTCAATAAAAAGTTAAACACTGTACCCACTTGTGTATCTAAACCTCACATCCAACTAGGCCTATTAAGGCAACACGAACCCTCTCAACACATTTGTACATCACCAAACAACATCTACAGTATAAGGTGTCAAAAATTATTTTATTAATTTTGAGGCATTAAAAAAAAATCAAGGTGTCAGGAACAAATCTCAATTTTTCCCTAAATTGTTCACTATGTAATGCATTTTTCCATAGCTCCAATTTCAGAAGCATAATCAGTGCAAAAAGTGATTATCAATTGTAATTAGAACATGAAGTGAAGAGGACATCTTGTGATAGCTTAATCAAGCTATGTTAAGATAGCCTGATCATTTTGGAGCAAGATAGGTTGACCAAGAGGGTGCATAAACATAGGATGGATGGAAAGATGTGAAGGGGATATTCCAGGAAAGGTTAGGAAGGTGAGTAGGTGGTTTTCGAAAAAGAGGACTTGATCAAAGTGGTTTTTGAGATTTGAAGGAAACCAGTTAGCCATATTCAAATTATGGAGGTGGAAAGTATAGAGCCTTCACTTTCAAGGATGGATGAGGATGTTACAGCTATTTGGATCATTTAAATTGTGATTTAAATAAACTTCTGGAAAGACAGCAAAGAAATAAGTGATGGTGAATTTATTTATTACCTTGGGTCACCTCTCTTTAGTAGTAAATTCCCAATACAGTGGACCCTTGGTTAACGAAAGGTCCCGTTAACGAAAGCTTCGGAAACCGAAAGCTTTTTTAGTAATCGGTTAGCGAAAAATTCCTCGGTTACAGAAAGGTATTAGACGTGTCCGCCTGCTCCGCGCAAGCGCAGGACGCCAGTGAAGCGTTGTTTACCATTGAGAGAACATCACCTAGCGCGCTCTTTCAAAGATTCACAATATATTTGGTGTCTTTTTTGGTGGTTTAGTTATTGTCACTGTGAAATAAGTCACCATGGGTCCAAAGAAGCTTCCTAGTGGCACCCCTGTGGTAAAGAGAGTGAGGAACACCATCGAACTGAAGAAGGAAATCATAGAAAAATATGAGAGTGGTGTACGTCTGAGTGATCTTGCCAGGATGTACAAGAAAAATCCATCTACTATCGGCACTATCCTTGCACAGAGAAATGAGATCAAGGAAGCTAATGTTGCAAAAGGGGTTAATTTGTTAACGAAACAAAGATCGAAAACAGTGGATGAGGTTGAGAAGTGTTGTTGGTGTGGATCCATGAAAAACAGAGAGCGGGTGATAGTATTTCTATGGTGATAATTTGTGAAAAGGCAAGTAGTTGCACGCAGATCTTGTGAAGACAATGCCTGAACCAGTGGTGAGGAGAGGATTTTAAAGCCAGCAAAGGCTGGTTTGAGAAGTTTAAGAAACATAGTGGCATACACAATGTTGTGAGGCATGGTGAGGCAGCCAGCCTAGACAAACGTGCAGCTGAAAAATTTGTGCACGAATTCAAGGGGTTCGAGAGGCTGAACAATTCCTCCCCCAGCAAGTGTTTAATTGTGATGAAACAGGCCTGTTTTGGAAGAAATGCCCAACAGGACCTACATTACTCAGGAGGAAAAGGCACAGCCAGAACACAAGCCTATGAAAGACAGGCTAACTCTTATGATGTGTGCCAATGCCAGTGGTGAATTTAAAGTGAAGCCTTTACTGGTGCATCACGCAGAAAATCCCAGACCCTTCAGGAAACACAGTGTTGACAAGAATAAATTGTGTGTGCATTGGAAAGCTAACACCAAGGCATGGGTCA
>WNWK01002496.1:0-168359 GCA_009830355.1 Cherax destructor | reverse complement strand
CTGGATACTCAGTAAACTTTTCCCCATAATTTTACAATCTCTTTCCCCCCTTTCCTTTATAAAAGGGGAACTATACATGCTCCTGCCAACCTAGGTCCCTTTCCCCCTCTTTCACACATTTATTAAACCAAATCCAACCACTTTAGACTATATCCCCTGCTTTTAACATTTCTGTCATGATCCCGCCAGTTTCACTGTTTCCCCCCTTTCATTCTCGAATGCCTCACACCCCCCCCCACCAATCCTGTCTTTTCACTCCTCGATGTTGTACCCCCTGGCCAGTACAAAATTACCCCCCTTTTTTTTCATCACTTTAAAAAGGTTCCCAAAATATTCCCCATCTCCCAATATCCAGCCCCCCCCCCATAACCCCCTACTCTTTTTTAACACAAACCTTTTTCCCTAGGCATTCTTACCTTGTTTACCCACCCAAAAAATTTTTCTTGTTTTCAGAAAAATTTTTAACAGAGCCTTCCCATTTTTTCATCCGCCCTTTTGTACTCCCACCCTTTACCTTTTTTTCCCCATAATCTCTTTCTATTAACACTTCTTTTTTGAAAAACCTCTCATTACTACCTTTTTTTTTTATCACACCCTTTACTTCTTCTTCCCCTTTTTCCCTCTTTCCTCCCCACCCCCCTATCCCAAAATTTCCCCCACATTCTAATACTGTTTTTTTAAACTACCCAACCTCCCCCCCACACTCATACTTGCACTAACCTTTCTCCAATAGTTGCTTTATCCCCCCCTAATTCCTCCTCCCTTAGTTTAACATTTTTTACCTCTCTTTACTTGCTGTTGCCATTTTCTTTTCCCCCATCTCCCTTTTTACTCTAATTACAAACTAAATAATGCCCCATTTCTTTCCCCCTTTATAAACATGTCCCCCTGAAGCCTACCCATCAACTTTTTCCCCAATACATAATCTAACAAATACTTTCTTCACATCTACCTTTATATTTATTTATCCTCTTTTCATAAAATAGTATTACTTATTACAAAACCCTTTCTAAATAGCTCAATTAATGGTTCCCCTTTACTTTTTCCCGGCCCCCCAAAATTTTACCTACTCCCCCTCCCCAACATTTTTACCCCTTTAGCATTAAGATCCCCAACCACAATTACTCCTCTCACTTGGTTCAAAACTCCCCACACTCACTCAACATTTCCCAAAACTCCTCTCTCCTCCACTTCTCTTTCTCCAGGTGCATAAACACTTATTATAATCCACTTTTCACATCCCTTTTTTACTCCACATAATCCTTGAATTTATAATTTTATTCCCTCTTACCTGCCATAACGTTATTCAACATTATTGCCACTCCTTCTTTAGCTCTAACTCTATTTGAACCCTGACCTAATCCATTTATTTCTCCCACTGAAACTCCTACCCCCTTCAGCTTTGTCTCCAAAAAAACCAGGACATCCAGCTTCTTTTCATTCTAACACCACAATCATCTCTTTTTATATAAATAACAAAAAGGGCCCAACAGTGACTGGAACAAACACACAACACGCACATAAAGGGAGAAGAGCTTACGACGTTTGTTATTGGACCATTTACAAAGTCACACTAAACGAAGGACAGGGGGAAAGGGGTTTTAGGGCAGGCAGACAGGGGAGGGCAAAAGCGGTGGAGGGTAATGGAGGTAGTAGAGATAGTTGTAGAAATTGGAGTCAGTCATAAACTAGGAAAGGAGCACTGCAAAGATGCTGGCGGCCCGTAAGGGTAAGAACAAGAACACAGTGGTGAAAAATAAAATAAAATAAGAGGACAAATACAAGGAAAAGAAGAAAAGAAAAGAACCGAGGAAAAAGAAAGAGGAGGAAAAGGGGGGAGAAAGAGTGGGAAGGAATCAGGTTAATCACGGGTTTTTCTTTAAGTTTGGAGCATTTAAAATGTAATGGGGGAGGAAAGCATCTACAGAGAAAAGCTGGCTAAGATTCTACAGGAAAGTTGTGTATAAGGGGGGATTCAACCAAACGGCCACTGTGGGTTGGATGGGGTTGACAGTTTTACAGAAGACCAATCAATAGGATGCTGTGATCTCTGACATGAAATTATCAAGAGTGAGGAGAGCTTTGAAAGGTTCTGACTAGATACAGCTTCACTGAAGGAATAAAATAATTTATTGAACCATTCAACAAACAGGATCTCACTCATCCATGGTGTCTTGGTAGACCACCAAACAACAAGCATAGGGGTTTGCACTGGAAATCACCTGAAGCATTAGCGCCATTGTGAAAAGATCAATCACTGGCAATTCAGGTGCCTTTTATCTTGCAACTGAGCAAATTCTAAACTGCATCTTTATCAAGAAATTCTGCTCATGAGCATTAAACAGTTACTCAGGTCTGTAATTATCCTCAAAATATTTTTCCTCAAATTCGGTGAAATTCCCCGGTGAATCCCTCTTAAACATTTATTATGTAACCAACTGCACACTAAAAAGCAGTTATACCATCCAGAACTAAACAAACACTCTTAAAAAACTTCCATTCTATTCACAAAGTTTTATATATGACAGGTCTTTCTCCCATATGGTGCACCAAATGCAAAAAACCTTTTCTAGTTTTTAATCAATTTTCAGTAAGTGATGTTTTATTTACTTTCCCCTTTAAACCATGCATGTCAAAAAGGCGACAATTCCCCAGAATTCCTTTCCCCGATAAATTACTAAATGTAAATAGAAAAAAACTTGTAGTTTTTTTTTGTTTTTGGGGTCACCCCTGCCTCAGTGGGAGACACCTGGTATTTGAAAAAAATTTTTTCCTTTGATTTTTTCTGCAGATCACAATCCGGATTACTCATTACAAAGCTGTCTTCATCTCTGTCTCTAACATAACAAATTGATTCTTAGACACCAAAAGGAAGAGCTGTCTCCATCACATGTACACCCTCATTTAGTATTTTTACACCTCAACTTCCTTCAAAACAAAATAGTTTCAACTTATTCCTCTTTTGCATCCTACTATTTCTCTTTAGTATCCTTGATAATATCCAGACATAGATAGGGGAAAGAAAAAGATACAAAATAAATTAATAAACAAAAATTCTAAGGCAGTTGGCAGTTTGGATGATTGTTTACAGCAAACATTGATGCCAACCCTTTTTCCTACAACAATGACTTTCTCAAGACACTGACTGGAAATACCCCAAAGTATGATAAAAAGATTTCAAAAAAAAAAAAAAAGGGGGGAGGAGGACATATGCTAGTTTTCCCCATATTTCTCTTTCCTGTGAAACATGGACTTCAGTACAAAAATTAATCATGATTTGTAATTATCTATGAATGTGAACTAAGAAACAGGTTAACTCTAGTTCTTAGACCCTCCCTCCAAATTTTTATTGACTAACATGAATTATCATTTTCCAACTAACCCAAAATTTGGAAGGATCATCAGATGAGGCTCAGATCCATCCTAGACCATTACCAAATCAGGATGTGAATATGATCCAAAACAGACAAAAAGTAATCAAATGATTCCTTTCCAAATTGTGGGATGGTTGTAAATTGTTCAGTCATGATACTGTGACTTATATTCTTCAAGAATTAGCTTAATCATACAGTAAACCCTTACCTTCCATGAGGATTAAATTACATGAAAAACTGATCTGGAAAATGGGAGTTTGCAACTGAGAGATCACAGAAAACCATACTATGGAAGGCTTTTGTGACAACAGATAAATATGTAACTGGAGAACTCTTTGGAATCTAATTTGAGGTTCATGGTTCATTCTAGCATCTGTGGGAATAATGAAATTCTTGGTGAGGTCATGCAAGTTTCCCTTTAGCAATAGAGCAACAGCAACCCTTCTCTTAAAGAAATCATCTCTATCTATAGTATTGTATATCTAACTGTTAATAACCCTGCAAACCTGGTGGGAGGGTGTAAAAAAAAAAAGGAAGTTGAAAATGAACACAGGAAAAAAAAAAAAGCAGGGTGATTAGAGTAAGAAGTCTAGTCGATGACAGGTAACATCAGGTTTGAGGGAATGAGTATGGAGGAGGTGAATGTATTTAGTCAGGAATGTGTGTCAATAGATGGTTACACATAGCATATACGTATGAGGGAAAGATGGAAGCTGGAATCTGCAGAAAATAAAAACAAATTGTCAATAGATAAAAAAAAGAGGAAATGTTCCAGAGTACAGTGATCAAACAATTTTACATGGGTGTGTAGCAATGTCTTTGAATGATGCAGCAAGGAGGCTGAAGGAAGTGGAGAGATCATTTATGAGATTAGTGTGTGGTGTAAATATTGTGCACAGAATGAAGATTCAAATACAATAGACCATCACCTTTTGTACACCCAAGCATTGTGCATCTAACATATCACAATTCACATTTTGCATCTTATTTCTATACTTCTCAGTAAATGTCCAGCTTTCATACCAGCATGATATTTTTATTAGTCATGTTTTCATTACTGAATTACAAAAATAATTTTCTCAATTAGTTTTTACCAAAATGCTTTCATGCTATGTTTATATTCATTTTATACATGCATAGAGAGTTTACATTTGTTTGTCGAGATTAGTCATATTTACATTTAGATTTAAGATTTACATTTTAGTTAAGGTTACCTTTAATGTACCTTTGATGAGGTCTCAGATTTTGTTACTCCCAGAACCCAGCCTTGGTCCAGGCTCATCTAGTACTTGGTACATTTTTTCCATTGGTTAGTTTTTAACCAAATGAATTCATAATTTGTTCATGATCATCCAACAGTGTGTATGATGAGAAGCACATCCTTTCAAGACAATATCTCAACAAAGACCAAGATAAACAGTGAGAGTTGACTGGCCTGGTCACACCAGTAAACCCAACATCCATCATCATTCCATTCTGGTTCAGTTTATCACCCTGTATTGTCTCGGGATAAACCATGACACAAAATATAAGGAATAATCGTAATGCTGGAGGTACTAAAAGAATACATATGAAAGTCTGGGTTTAAAAAAAAATGAATACAGAAAATTGCATGGTTCCCAGCATTGTGTCAGCCATGCCATTTTTCTCTGGAAGGAATACCTGACCATTTTCTCTGGAAGAAATAAAAGGTAACTGCATCCAACACAAGCCTCCCTCAAGCCTTACTTAAACAAGACTTTATTAAGTTTTATTTAGGTTTCAGGAGCATGTCATACAATAATGTAAATTTAACCAAGGATAACTCAATAAAAAGTTAAACACTGTACCCACTTGTGTATCTAAACCTCACATCCAACTAGGCCTATTAAGGCAACACGAACCCTCTCAACACATTTGTACATCACCAAACAACATCTACAGTATAAGGTGTCAAAAATTATTTTATTAATTTTGAGGCATTAAAAAAAAAAATCAAGGTGTCAGGAACAAATCTCAATTTTTTCCCTAAATTGTTCACTATGTAATGCATTTTTCCATAGCTCCAATTTCAGAAGCATAATCAGTGCAAAAAGTGATTATCAACTGTAATTAGAACATGAAGTGAAGAGGACATCTTGTGATAGCTTAATCAAGCTATGTTAAGATAGCCTGATCATTTTGGAGCAAGATAGGTTGACCAAGAGGGTGCATAAACATAGGATGGATGGAAAGATGTGAAGGGGATATTCCAGGAAAGGTTAGGAAGGTGAGTAGGTGGTTTTCGAAAAAGAGGACTTGATCAAAGTGGTTTTTGAGATTTGAAGGAAACCAGTTAGCCATATTCAAATTATGGAGGTGGAAAGTATAGAGCCTTCACTTTCAAGGATGGATGAGGATGTTACAGCTATTTGGATCATTTAAATTGTGATTTAAATAAACTTCTGGAAAGACAGCAAAGAAATAAGTGATGGTGAATTTATTTATTACCTTGGGTCACCTCTCTTTAGTAGTAAATTCCCAATACAGTGGACCCTTGTTAACGAAAGGTCCCGTTAACAAAGCTTCGGAAACCGAAAGCTTTTAGTAATCGGTTAGCAGTAAAAATTCCTCGGTTACAGAAAGGTATTAGACGTGTCCGCCTGCTCCGCGCAAGCGCAGGACGCCAGTGAGCGTTGTTTACCATTGAGAGAACATCACCTAGCGCGCTCTTTCAAAGATTCACAATATATTTGGTGTCTTTTTTGGTGGTTTAGTTATTGTCACTGTGAAATAAGTCACCATGGGTCCAAAGAAGCTTCCTAGTGGCACCCCTGTGGTAAAGAGAGTGAGGAACACCATCGAACTGAAGAAGGAAATCATAGAAAAATATGAGAGTGGTGTACGTCTGAGTGATCTTGCCAGGATGTACAAGAAAAATCCATCTACTATCGGCACTATCCTTGCACAGAGAAATGAGATCAAGGAAGCTAATGTTGCAAAAGGGGTTAATTTGTTAACGAAACAAAGATCGAAAACAGTGGATGAGGTTGAGAAGTTGTTGTTGGTGTGGATCCATGAAAAACAGAGAGCGGGTGATAGTATTTCTATGGTGATAATTTGTGAAAAGGCAAGTAAGTTGCACGCAGATCTTGTGAAGACAATGCCTGGAACCAGTGGTGAGGAGAGAGATTTTAAAGCCAGCAAAGGCTGGTTTGAGAAGTTTAAGAAACGTAGTGGCATACACAATGTTGTGAGGCATGGTGAGGCAGCCAGCTCAGACAAACGTGCAGCTGAAAAATTTGTGCACGAATTCAAGGGGTTCGTAGAGGCTGAACAATTCCTCCCCCAGCAAGTGTTTAATTGTGATGAAACAGGCCTGTTTTGGAAGAAAATGCCCAACAGGACCTACATTACTCAGGAGGAAAAGGCACAGCCAGAACACAAGCCTATGAAAGACAGGCTAACTCTTATGATGTGTGCCAATGCCAGTGGTGAATTTAAAGTGAAGCCTTTACTGGTGCATCACGCAGAAAATCCCAGACCCTTCAGGAAACACAGTGTTGACAAGAATAAATTGTGTGTGCATTGGAAAGCTAACACCAAGGCATGGGTCACTACGGAGATTTTCAAGGAATGGTTGACTGGAGTGTTTGGCCCTAGTGTGAAGAAATACCTCCTGGAAAAGAAATTGCCACTCAAGTGCCTCCTGCTACTGGACAATGCTCCTGCTCATCCTCACAACTTGCAAGAGTTGTTGCCTGACAACATAAATTTCATCAGAGTGAAGTTCTTGCCTCCTAATACCACTCCTCTCCTCCAGCCCATGGACCAGCAGGTCATTGCAAACTTCAAGAAACTGTACACCAAAGCACTGTTTCAAGAGGTGCTTTAACCCTTTCAGGGTTATTGACGTACTAGTACGGCTTACGCGCTGGGGTTATTGACGTACTAGTACGCATAAATTCTAGCGCCTTCAAATTAAGCGCGAAATGGCTGGTAGGCCTAGTGGTGAGAGAATGGGTCTGCGTGGTCAGTGTGCGCAGTAGGAAAAAAATCGGGGAGCCAGTGGTGCATTGTGGGAACGCCATGTTAGTACACATTTTTCACCATGCCGGGCGGTAAGAAACTCCTCACTCCTCGGCGAATTGGGACTCTTTTGTTCCCCAGTGACAGTTCTAACACCGATGGGAGTGTCAGTGGTGATGAGTTTCAAGGTTTTGAGGCAGTTGTGACCGAAACTAATGATCATAATACCGGTAATATTGAGGAAAACCCAGACGACCCTCAGCCCTCCACCTCCGGTGCTGTGGCATCTTGTTCACGCTCAATTGTACCAGAACGAAAGAGGAAACTGTTATTTACTCATATCCCAGACTCTGATGTGAGCAATGGTGATGATAGTGATAGTGAATATGAACTCCAAGCTCTTCAAAACAGTTCCAGTAGCGAGAGTGGTGTGGAATATTCTCCAGTGAAGCGTCAGTATATACGACGGTATATGCGCTCTGGTAGCGTGCCATATGCTGTTCCAAGGGGAAGGAGTACATCTCGGAGTACATCCCGTGGGGTACAACAGGAAGTGATAGTGAAAATGACAATGATAGCGTTGCAATTGGAATGAGAAATGCGCAAGCATCTGTTAGTGGTATTGGTGGTGGTGCCAGGCGCGAGGCACCAGCAGTGGACCATGCTGGCACCGACGCCGCTGAGTCAGCTCAGCTACAACAAAGGCAACCCTCACCCACCCACCAACCCCCACAACCACAACCTCCACTCCCACAACCCCCACAACCTCCACAACCCCCACAACCACCTGTAAATATCCAGTACCCACCAGCAGACCGCACCTGGGATTGGCAAGCAGCTGACAATTTTATTCCCAGTCCCCATCAGTTTGATGAAAGTCAATGTGGAATACGCCCATCTTGTCCACTTGGGAACAATGCCAGTGAACTGGAATGCTTTGAATTATTCTTTGATGAACCTCTGATGGATATTATTGTCAGGGAAAGCAACAGATACTACGAGTACACCATGGCAAACACAATACTTTCACCAACATCACGCCTCAACAGGTGGAAAGAGACAACTGTGGCTGAGATGTACTTGTTCTTTGCCACAATAATGCTTATGCCTCATGTTTATAAGCACAGTGTCAAATCATACTGGTCGACAGACCGCCTGATTGCAACACCAGGTTTCAGTGATATAATATCAGTGAATCGATTTGTGCTACTGCTGAGGATGCTTCACTTTTCAGACAAAACCACCCCTGACAGAAACGATAGGTTATATAAGATTAGAAATGTGTTTCTGTATCTGAAAGAGAAATTCAATATGCATTTTTATCCCTTCAGGAAGCTTGTTATTGACGAGTCACTGATTCTGTTCAAAGGTAGACTGTCGTTCAAGCAGTATATACCAAGCAAGAGGAAACGCTTTGGTATAAAGTTGTTTGTGCTTTGTGATTGCTCCAGTGGTATTGTATTGGATATTATTGTGTACACCGGAAGTTATACATTGCAAGATACCAGGAGGTTATTGGGTATCTCTGGTGATGTGGTTAGAACAATGATGGAACCATATCTTGGTAAGGGGCATATATTATATACACTGATAACTGGTACACAAGCCCCTCCCTCAGTGATTTTTTGCGAGTGAACTTGACAGATGTGTGCGGTACAGTGCGTGCAAATCGTAAGCATATGCCTAGGTTCAGTGCAGGCACTCGTAGAGGTCAGGTGCAAGCGTTTGCTGCCAATGACATCATGGCATTTCGGTGGCATGACAAACGAGATGTCACACTGTTGTCATCTATTCACCCTAACGAAATGACAGACACTGGCAGGCTGAATAGAGAGACCGATGAACCCATTCTAAAACCTGCAGCTGTGATTGACTACACTCTCAATATGCGCTTAGTGGACAAATGTGACATGCAAATTGGGTTTGCTGATTGTGTTCGCAAGAGTTACAAGTGGTACATAAAACTCTTTTTCACATTCTGGACATTACCATGCTCAATGCTTATAATATCTATAAGTTGAAGACCACAAACAAACCATCATATGGCGATTTTTGTTTATCTGTCATCAGACAAATAATATTCAAGTACCAAGGAGCAACACCTGCAATAGAAACACGCCCAACACCAAGTCATCAACACCTACCCTCTCGTCTGAGGCTTGGTGGTGAACACTTCCTAACAAAACTTCCTGCTACTGCTTGCAAGAAAAAGGCTCAGAAGAGGTGTTTTGTCTGTGCACATACAAAAACGCCCACAACAACGCAAAGACACTCGTTTTATGTGTGTGGAATGTGAAACACCACTGTGCATGGAACCATGTTTCAGAGACTTCCACAGGCTGCAGAACTTCTAGAAACATGTCCATTGACTCTATGTATGTATATATATGATTGAACAATATAAATAACTAATATTTGTTATTGTAAAAATTTGTAAATACATTGTGTAAACAAATTAGTGAAAGAAACTTCATGTGAATATTGTGTAATAAATAGCAAGTGAATATTTGAAAAACAGCACTTATATTGGTCTCACAGGCCATAAAAGTTATTTGCAACAAAAAAAACAAAATTCGATCAGAAAAGAAGTCCAAGAAAGAAAAAAAAATATTACCGGGTGACCGGCAGTCGGCGATGTTGCCGACACCGGCTCCATTTTCGCCAACTTCAAATCTCTATATCTCGGTGAGTATTGATCGCAAAAATGTATTT
Source organism: Cherax destructor (assembly GCA_009830355.1). Lineage (NCBI taxonomy): Eukaryota > Metazoa > Arthropoda > Malacostraca > Decapoda > Parastacidae > Cherax > Cherax destructor. The sequence goes on along the minus strand of WNWK01002496.1, from coordinate 158,286 downwards.
TTTAGCCTATTAGATTTAGAAAAAAAAGCTCTATCATTTCATAAGAAAAAATAATTTTTTTTTTTTTTGAAATTCATGGACCCTGAGAACGAGATTCGGAGACCCCCCTTGGACCCTGAAAGGGTTAATATGACCAATGAATCTGAATTGACCCTAAGAGATTTCTGGAAAGAACACCTCAATATCGTGCATTGCATAGGCCTTATAGGTAAGGCTTGGGAGGAAGTGACTTCCAGGACTCTGAACTCTGCTTGGAGACCACTGTGGCCGGATTGTGTCCAAGAGAGGAATTTTGAAGGATTTGAGGCTGACCCTGACCCTGACGACCCTGTGCCTGTTGTGGAACATGTTGTGGAAGATATTGTGGAATTGGGGAACAGCCTGGGGTTGGAGGTGAGTGGTGAGGATGTGGAAGAGTTGGTGGAGGAGCACAGGGTAGAGCTAACAACTGAAGAGCTGCAATAGCTTCATCTGGAACAGCAACAGACCACAGCTGAGGTTATTGCTTCAAAGGAGGAGAGAGAGAGAGATAAGGAGGTGTCTTCTTCAGTGCTTAAGGAGATGTGTACAAAGTGGAATGAGTTGCAGACATTTGTTGAAAGATACCACCCTGAGCAAGCTGAAATGAGCCTTCTGTGCAACCACTTCAGTGACAGAGCCATGTTGTACTTCAGAAAAGTGTTGAAGAGTTGCCAGAAACAGAGGACTGTGGACAGTTACTCTACCAGTCAGGGGTCTAGTGACTCTCAAGCTGGTCCTAGTGGCATTAAAAGACCAAGAAGGGAAGTAACCCCAGAGAGGGACTTGTTACCTGAAGTCCTTTTGGAGGGGGATTTCCCTTCCAACCACTAACACCCTGCCCCTGTCATCCTCCCTATCTTCCAGATGCCTGCAGGTCTCTTCAATAAAGGTAAGTAAATGTTATTTTTTTTTTATTTTGAGTGATTATTTTTTTGTGGAACGAATTAATTGTATTTACATTATTTCTTATGGGAAATAAGGTTTCAGATAACGAAAGATTCAGATTAAGTAATAGCTCCTGGACCGGTTTAATTTCGTTAACCGAGGGTCCACTGTATGTTAAAAATTTTCATGTTAAAAAAAAAAAATTGCAAAGAGTGGAATTTTTGTAGAATATTTTATTCTTCATAACTTCTGTGCACTATTATATGAAGCAAACACACACCACACACAACCCATGCCTCAATATTATAAACCAAAAAAAAATATACAGTACAGTATTGTGTAACATAAATCTGTACCTTACGAGCGAGTAAGGTATTACGATTAAAGAAAAACTGGTAAAAAACAAAAATGTTCTACAGAAAACAAAAAAAAATATACAAGAAATTAAATAAATTACTGGATAAAAGCTGCTACTTACCACTGTTTTATACACAAAGTATTTGCTGTACTAATTTTTTTTCTTGAGCTCTACGTCATGAGCAGCAAAACGTGATGCAACTACATCACGTTGATTTCAAAATTATGCAACCACATCACACTGTAAGAACATGATGATGCAACTGCACTGTTTGTAGAATGTATCTTGAAACACAGGAATACAGATATGTGTACTTTGATCAAGCTCTTCATCTAAGTATTCAATATCAAGCATGGGTACTGCTGCAACATCATGTTGAATATGAAAACACGATCCAACTGGACTGATTGCAGAAGCTTGAGACAGTATCAACTACAAGAGCAAGTGTTGTTAGTTTCTTGACTACCAACAAGAGTGTAGAATGCCTCATATGATTATGCTAAAGCTTCAGCAGTTTGCTGCATTCCTTTGTTTCAACAGTTTGCTGAATTCCTTTATGTTTCACCAGTATACTCAATTCTTTTGTTTTTCAGCAGTTTGCCAAATTCCTTTGTTTCACCAGGTTGCTGCATTCCTTTATGTTTCAGCAGTTTGCTAAATTCCTTTATCATACCCACAGTTAGAATTTGCTGCTTAATACCACCACTGTGTGAGTTTGACTTGTAGAAATTGTAACAATTGATGTAAATGGAATATACACTGTTTCAATGTTATACCACATTTATTTTGATTGAGTTATCATCAACAACAGTTTAATCACTTTCTTCAATAACTGGGTTTATTACTATATCAATATTAGTCTTTCTTAGTATTTTATATACAGAAGCATCTTTATAACATTTAATCACTTTCCTAATATCTTCATCAGTTATACCAGGAATCACTTTACAAAGGCATTTGCCATATATTTTTTTTTTTTCATTTCGACCTTCTCTCTATCTCTTCATCATCACTGCTGCATATATTTGCAGGCCATATTTTACAATAAGTGTTCTTCAACAGAGTTGAAGTCACCTCATCACATGGCTCTCAACTTTATCTATGGCACTTCCATAGTTTTTCTTCAATTTTTGTCTTTAACATTTTTCTCCCTGATCCATGAGCAGGGTAAAGGGACATACAGTTAAGTGGCATAAAGGCTGTAAAAACACATAATGAAACCAACTGTTCAGCAGGTGGATAAACAGAGCAATTATCAAGCAGTAGCAGAATCCTGCAACCTTTAGGGAGACCCTTGTTCTTGCAATGCTCCCCAGCCTCATTCACAAAATGTAAAGTAAACTGGTCAATGGTTAGCTCTTTAATAATCCAAACAGCCTTATCTGCCACGTAGGCAACATTTTTATACCTTCAAGCGCTCGTAGGATAGCACACTTAACAATGACTCAAAGTTTACACTTAAGAGTGCCAACTGCATTAGCAAAGGTCAATACAGTTAATCTTTACATTCTTTCATACCAGCCTTTGCTTTCTTATGATGGCAACAAGAGAATATCTTGAAATACCTCTACAATATAATTCTGTCTCATCAGCATTATATATTTGGTCAGGAGTTTAATCATGTTCTTCTACCAACCTAGTAAATTCATCTAAATATTCTGCAGCACCAACCTTGTCTTCAGATGCTTTCTCGCCAGCAGCTTTTACCTGAAGAATACCGTGGCGCTTCTTCAATCTGTGCAGCCACCCATGAGTGTTGTCATTTTTGGTATCAATTTTGTGGTGTTGGTGGAAATACGTTGCCTGTTCTATCAATATTCTCCCAGAAAGAGGAACACCTTCCATGTGCTGCTGGCAAAACCATTCATATAAAACATTATCAACATCTTTGCTTGCAGGCCAACGTAAATTCTAATGCCTAGCAATGGCGTCTACACAAGTGTTGGAATAATATTTTAAATATTTGTCCTTTGTGATTTTAAAAAATACTTGTTCTACTGTACCAACATCACACTCAATCATAAGAGTTACATTTATTTTATACCTAATTCCTTAAGTAATTCCACTTGTTCTCAAGTGTAAGTGAATTTCTGATACACTTCACTAAGGCACGAGAAGTATAAGCAACAGCCATTGGCACCTATACTGTTGAATGGGCTAACAGCTCTTTTCTTACCCTTTACATGTGTCACACTACAAGTGTCACTACCAATTATAGGTGTTGATTTACCATCCTAGGAAAGCATATCTATGTACAATGTATAGTACTAAGTCCAAAATTGATTTAATAATAAAGAAAAATAAATAACATGTGGTGTGAATATACATGTACTGCAGAGAATTCGTAGTTTGGAAATTAGGAGGAGGTGCGTGATTACCAAAACTATTATGCAGAGGGCTGAGGAGGGGTTGTTAAGGTGCTTCAGACATGTAGAGAGGATAGAACAAAATAGAATGACTTCGAGTGTATAAATCTGTAGTGGAGGGAAGGCGGGGTAGGGGTCGGCCTAGGAAAGGTTGGAGGGAGAGGGGTTAAGGAGGTTTTGTGTGCGAGGGGCTTGGACTTTCAGCAAGCATGCGTGAGCATGTTAGATAGGAGAGAATGGAGACAAATGGTTTTTAGGACTTGACGTGCTGTTGGAGTGTAAGAACGGCAACATTTATGAAAGGATTCAGGGAAACAGGAAGGCTGGACTTGAGTCCTGGAGATGGGAAGTACAGTGTCTGCACTCCGAAGGAGGGGTGTTAATGTTGCAGTTTTATAACTGTAGTGTAAGTGCGCCTCTGGCAAGAGATGGCCAATGTGTTTATATAATATCAAAATTAAAATAACTGAAAACCAAAACGAAATTAGAGTATACTCTATGAATTCATCCTGGGAAATGAATCGGATAATAAAAAATTCCAGAATACTGATTAACACCACCAAGATCAGCAACCAAGTGGTATAGAGCATCTCTTTGAATGGACACACAGATTTATGTGGCTCTAAATACTTTAAATTGCATTCCATGGAATGCAAGAGAAATGCATCATAAATTACACCTGAAAAGTTCTGAGGGATTGATACCACATCTGCTCACCATCATTACTCCCTACAAGAGCAAAAGGTTCAGCTGACAGTGAAAAATACCTTCAATGAGGAGTGATGCAACGAGTTTATTAACCCTTAAACTGTCCAAACGTATATACACGTTTGCTCGCGTAGCGCTCCGAACGTAGATCTACGTTTTATTTATAATTTCTTCAAATTTGGCACAATATGCCTGAGTCGCCTAGACATGAGAGAATGGGTCTGCGCCCTCAGTGTGCACCATATTAAAAAAATCTGGGACCACTTAGTACCTTGTGGTAGAACCTGTTCAATTGAGCACTAGCTAGAGCAAATAGTGTGGCAAACACCAGGGATTCACTGATGTCATGTTGCATTAACACTTCCCTTATAAGAGGAAAGTAAAAATAGGTTAGATAAATACATGAGTGGCTGTGGGTGGGAGTGAGTTGGACCTGACTAGCTTGTGCTACTACGTCTGATGCCATGCTCCTTCCTTCAGAGGATGTGACCTGACTAGGTGGGTCGTTGGTCTAAGCCGGGGGTGACATGGACCTGCCTTGCATGGGCCAGTAGGCCATGCTGCAGTGTTCCTTCTTTCTTATGTTATGTATTCAGCAGGCTGGCCGGCTTTGGCTGTCTCTGGCTGTGTCTCTGTCTATCTGTCTATAACTCTGTATCTGTCTATATCTGTGTCTGTCTATATTTTTGTCTGTCTATATCTTTGTCTGTCTATATCTTTGTCTGTCTATATCTTTGTCTGTCTATATCTTTGTCTGTCTATATCTTTGTCTGTCTATATCTTTGTCTGTCTATATCTTTGTCTGTCTATATCTTTGTCTGTCTACATATCTATCTATATCTATCTGTCCTATATCTCTGTCTCTCTCTCTCACAAGTACACATAAGTACAGTTATTATACATAGTGTAAATTACCTAGGATAACCCAAAAATTCCAGGCAAAGTGCTATACAATGCTTGTAGATATGACATAATAAGCATGACTGGCAAGTAATATGCATTGTCATTTCTGCATCGTGTGTAATACCTGTTGGTTTACGAGCCGCACTCTGAGACTGAGAGACAAGCTGACAAAAAGACCCACACACAGGCAGACAGAAAGACAGATAAGCAGAGCTAGACAGAGACAGACAGACACAGATAGATAGACAGATATACACAAACATTTTTGTGTATAACAGTGAAAACAAATAAAGCAGTGTTCCCTGAGTGCACATTCATCAAGTGTCACTGCCTGTCAGCAGTTTGCTGACACTTGTCATAACACCATGCTTCAAGGTATACTCCAGCGTGTCTAAAACATTGCAGCGACCTATAAATACTTTGTATATATTTCTAGACAATAGTAAATGACCCAGGCAGGTGAAAATGTTCACCTGTGGGTGTGATTGTGACTATTTCAGTACCTAATATTAGTGTCAGAACAAAGATTGGCTATGAAAACACAAGAACTATTATAAATTGTAATTATCAGAACATAAAAAATCTATAAATTAAAATAAAAACAAGAAAAAAAAGGTATATTGGCAACACTTTTGCAAGCGGCAGGAGTCAATGTTGCCGTCAGGTGAGCATCCAGCGTCAACTTCACGGGCTTATATCTCGGTAAGTACTGACCCTAAAAAAAATTTATCCTATAACATGTAGAAAAATGCACTCATTTAATTTTTTTTTTTTTAAATTCGGAGCACTACGCGAGTGAACGTAGATCTACGTTTGGACAGTTTAAGGGTTAAGAGAACTTAGCATAAAAGGGCTAATGTTTCTCAACATCCTCTCTTAGACCCTTAGCTGTCTTCAAGAGAAAACTGGGTAAATTCCTCAAATTAAATCCTGATCAGCCAGGATGTGAGGCCTACATTACACTGCATGCAGCTAGCACCAACAGCCTGGATGATCAAGTCATCAACCAAGAAGCCTGGTCCCCAACTGGGCTGCAGATATACCATAAACAAAACACAGATAATACAACAGATTCTACAACTGATAAAATGCTTGTTACATAGAGAAAAGTGAAATAAACTGAATTTATTCCCATACAACAGAAAAAGAATTTTGGCATCATTAAACATGCATTTCATTTTTTTCATGTGCTTGCTATGTATTTAAAAATGCATACATCAGTGAACCTGATACATAATAAGGTACACAAGAAATTTTTTTATATACATGATGAATATATAGTAAGTCTCCACTTTATGCTAAGGTTACATTCAAAACGAATGAAGTACACAACTTACAGAAAAAATATGAGTTACATTTCATGACACCTCAATATTCCTCCCTGTTGATCTAGAAATGTGTGGAGAGGGTTCATGGTGCTCTACTAGGCCTAGCTGGATTTAGCAAGAGTCAGACACTCATAAAAGAGTAAGTCAAGTGTTCGACTTCACTGGGTTATCCTAGGTTAAATCTACAACACACATGTTGTACCCATAACGTATGTGCAGTCCCTACCACTGTAAAAAAAAAATGTATGTTGTGTACATAAAACCTAAATAAAACTTACTTAAGTAAGACCTGAGGAAAGGTGGTGGTTGATGCAGTTCACAGTTTATACCTTCCACAGAAAATGGGCAAGGCATTCCTTCCAGAGAAAATAAGCAGGCTCAATATGCACTAATGACTATTGTACAGTAACTTCACTCCAGTCATTCATACCTATCCTACACAATTTTCTCCTTGGAAACTGTGCGGAGAGTGATTAATGTGGCCTTACTTCGCCACAAACATGCAGGGAAATTTCTGGTGCTGCTACAACAGTTGATCATTCTTACCATTCACTACACACTTCACCCCATTTTCTTTTCTTTAAAAAAAAAAAAAAAAAAACCAGATTTTCAAATGTATACCTCTACCATCACTAGTGTTCCTTTTTATGACTCTCTGATCGTGGGTTCTATCCCCGCCCGTGGTATGGTTTGTTAATATCAAAAGATAGTGTGATCAATATTTAAAATGGAGTAATAAATATTGGGGTATGGTGAATGTTTACATTAGGAAGCCAAGCTTCCACTGCACTGGCCACACTTGTTGAGCAAAAGGTGGAAGGAGGTACAAAAAATGAATTGCGGACTGGCAGCAATGCAGTAGCTGGAGGAGTAATAGGAGGGAAGGCCTACTGTATTTAAAAAGACTGAATTGCTGAAATTTTTCCTAAATTGTTCTTCGTTCTACTACATTGGCAGTATCTTACCAGGGCAGGATGACCCATAGAAGGAACTAGGGGTTAGTAACCACTTTTCAGTATATATTTCCTAAAAAAAAATTTATACATATAAAAAACTATGATGCACTAATTTCTTATAATGCAAGAACTGTGTTTGGAATAAGCTATATAAAAAAGTTTTAGGGTCATATTGTTTTTCTTATTTTAAACTCATCTATGAGATATGTATATTTCATATAAATCTCAATTTACGTATTCATTCTACATAAGTTGTGTCCCACACAGGAGCGCTATGCTATCTTTTGTCAACGTACAGAATGTTCAACTTTCTGCAACTTAAGGAATGTCCCATCAAATGACTCGATATATTTAAATGAACATGAGAAGCACAACCTGTCAACATTAACAGGATGTAAATTTAATGAACTCAACTTTAAAACCCTAGAACAGGAGGAGCAGGAGGCTGGTATATGATCATGACATACAAAATACTCATGGGATCAGATAGAGTGGGTAAGAACAGGCTGCTTAACCCTTTCAGGGTCCAAACCCCCAAACTGAAACTTGTCCACAAGGTACAAGAATTTAAAAAAAAAAAAAAAAAATTCTTATGAAATGGAAGAGAATCTTTTTCTGAAGGTAATAAAACAAAAAGTACGAAATTTGATGGAAAATTGACGAAATTACGTTCACACGAATTCTGCTGCATCAGCGATTTTGTCCACTTTGACTACTGTTTTAGGCAACTTACATTATTCCAGTCGACCAAATTCTTAGCTATTTTGCTAGTATTACCTCTATTTTATCGACTGAGCACAAGAAATCGCCCAGTCAACTGTTTCAACTACCCAATAAAGTGATCGGAAATTGGTAATTTGGCCAGTTTCATACAAAGTTCAAAATATTCCAATTTCAAAATAAGGTCCAGAATAAACAATGCAGGCATTCCTGGCATTAAAATAACATTTCCTCTGTTTATTAGTTATGTTTCTATGCTTTACAAATGAATTCCATTTTGATTATTTATTCACATAATGAATTTTTATTCATACCAAAAAATAGAAGATTTACTGTTATGCAATATTGTAATAATTGTAGAAATAATATCAGCGCATTTGTGAACGCACATTAGACCCACCAGCTGACTTGAATTGGACACATGACATTGTTTATTCTTGAACATAGGCAAAAATCGAACATTTCAGCTATTTTGAGCTCAGTTTCAAGTCATTTTCAGTAATAAAACCAATCAAAATCATCTCTATTTCTGTAATATATTTTCATTCTATTAAATGAGACCAAGAAACAGCGAATACAACTGTAAAAAGCATACAAAAAAACACTGCAAAGTTGCTGTTTTAATCCAAAAATACGGTCGCAGTTTTTTTTCTCATTATGCACTACGCCCTGCAGGATTTGCTTTATATGGTGCACACTTACCACATAGATGTATTCTCTCATATTTAGGCCCAAATTTACCACTCACAGCTTATCTGAGTGAGCTGAGCTAATGGCGTAGAACTACGGCTTGGACCCTGGCTTCAAAGCCATAGAACTATGGGACAGACCCTAAAAGGGTTAAGATGTGAGGAGGAGGAGCCCAAGGACAGTATTTTTTCAGTCTCTGGTGTAAGTAGAAAGCACTAGACAACATAGCAGTGGAAGTTAACAGATTATACAATTTCAGTTATATGTATGTTTGGACCTTAGAGGTCAGAAACCAGTAAAACTGGTTGGTAGGAGTTCAGAGGCAGAGCTATGAGCACTCTCTCAACCCCTACAAACACAACCAGGAAAGTGCAACTGTCATTCTGAATACAGTGGACCCCTGGATTTCGTACTGCTCCCAACTCGAACAATTATATAAGTGTATTTTTGTAAGTGCTTTTAGTAAGTGTATTTTTGGGGGTCTGAAAAGGACTAATCTAATTTACATTCGTCCTTATGGGAACAAATTCGTTCGGTAACGGTACTCGAACAGCCTTCTGGAAATAATTATTGACAAAATCCGGGGTCCACTGTATTTGGTTGATCATATTTTGCAAATCTGGTTGGCAACATAATGACTCAAAGAGTTATGAGGACAGTTTGCATGAAATAGGATGTATGTTACTTCTGTATATATTTGCCAATTACTGGTTTAACCCTTTTGAGGTCAGTCCTGTTGTACTAGGGCTTTGAAGCCAGTGTCGGTCCTATAGTACTAGGCCATGAGCTCAGCTCACTCAGATAGTTGAGAGAGGTAAATTTGGGCCAAGATACGAGAGAATGGGTCAATGCAGTAAGGGTGCACCATATAAAAAAAAATCCTGCAGCGCCTAGTGCATGATAAAAAAAAAAAAACTGCGAACATGTTTTTGGCTTAAAACAGTGACTTTACAGTGTATTTTCATATAGTTTTTATGGTTTTATTCTCGGTTTCTTGGTCTCATTTGATAGAATTGAAGATATATTACAGAAATAGAGATTATTTTGATTAGTTTCAGGACTGTAAGTAGCTTGAAATTGAGCTCAAAGCAGAAGAAATGTTTGAATTTAACCGATGTTCAATAGTAAACAAATCACGTAATGCGTCCATGCCACTTGGTGGGTCTAATATGCATTCACGAATGCAATGATATTTATTTATACAATTATTACAATGCTGCATAACAGTAAATCTTCTATTTTTGCGTGTGAATAAAAAATCAAAATGGAATTCATGTGTTAAACCTGGAAATAACTAATGAACAGAGGGAATGTTATTATTGGGCCAGGAATGCCTGCAATGTTTATTCAAGATCCTATTTTGAAACTGGAATATTTTGAAATTTATGTGAAATTAGCCAAATTACCAATTACTGATCACTTTATTGGGTAGTTGAAACAGATGATTGGGCAATTTCTTGTACTCAATCAATAAAATGGAAGACATACTAGCGAAATAGCTAAGAATTTGGTCAACTGGAACAATATAATTGGCCTAAATGGAGGAATTCGTCAATGCGTAAATATCACTGACACAGCAAAATTTGCGAAAACGTAATTTTGTCAGTTTTCCATCAAATTTTGCACTTTTTGTTTTAGTACCTTCAGAAAAAGATTCTATAACATTTCATAAGAATTTTTTTTTTTTAATTTTGCAACCCTGAGAGCAAGTTTGAGAGCAAGGGTCGTGATCCTGAAAGGGTAAATTTCACTGTAATCTCAAATTACTTTGTGTAATGCTACACACTCCTATAATATTGTACAGCACTTGTTTATTTCAGTCTAGATGACCACTTGATGAGGATGTCACATTTGATAGAAGGCCAAGATGTCAGTAACTGATCAATTTCTGCCTCTCTTTCAAATACTGTAGATGTCTTCAGATGCTGTTAGACAGCACTGTTCATGCATGCCCGGTACCCACCTTCTCTTACTCTATTAGACACACTGATGTTGTATTAGGGATAGCCATGGCAATCCTTTATACTACCTCTAACATACTCTCTCCATTCCAAGCTGAATTATCCCAAAACCCACAATGACTGTGTGCATGCCTACGAAGAAGCTACACCAACAGTGACAGACTGAAAAAAAGCTTGGATTAGGGAACACCTGACTGATAAATTTCAGGATTGTGAGTATAACTAGTGAATTTCCATAAAAATCAGGTACTAGGCATCATGCTCAACATAATTATGGGCTTTTCCTTATAAAAAAATAAAAATGTCAATTTTTGTAACACTAATGTACACTGTACTTTCTTAAAAAATAATAATAATTATTTTTTTATTATTTTTTTTAACACTATGGCCTTCTCCTGCCAAGGAAGGCTGACCCAAAGAAGGAAGCACATTCATGCAACTGTCATCTTTCCAGAAGCATGTTGACATCAAAATCAGACTACCTCTCTGACTGCAACAACCCCACCCCCCCACACCTCAAGTCCAGCTAACCAGTTTCTCTGATTCAATTCAGGTTACCTTGCTGACACCCCAACAGCACATCCTCCATAAACATTACTTGTTTCCACTTCGTTCTAACATGCTCACACAAGTCTGCTAGATCATGAAGCCATTAGCATTCAAAATCTCCTTTACCCTCTTTCTCTCTCCAACCCTTCCTGGGACAACCCATACCCCTCCTTCCTTCCACCTCAGATTTGTATTTTTTTTTTTTTTTTTCAACAAGTCGGCCGTCTCCCACCGAGGCAGGGTGACCCAAAGAGAAAGAAAATCCCCAAAAAGAAAATACTTTCATCATCATTCAACACTATCACCACACACATACATAATCACTGTCTTTGCAGAGGAGCTCAGATACGACAGCTGAGAATTGTCCCTCCCAGCTGTCACTATCCCAGACCCCTCCTTTAAAGTGCAGGCATTGTACTTCCCATTTCCAGGACTCAAGTCCAACTAAATCAATTAACTGGTTTCCCTGAATCCCTTCACACAATGTAACCATTTCTCCTGTATAAATTACTAAATGTAAAAAGAAACTTTATAGTTTTCTTCTTTTTCAGGTCACCCTGCCCTGGTGGGAGATGGCCAGAAAGTTGAAAAAAAAATTAATAATAATAATTATTAAATAGTATGGAAAACAACCACTGTAAAAAAAAATAGCTAAATTCCAAGTACTTTCTTGACTTCTCACATTATGAAGGAACTATAAAAAACAAAACATCAACAGGAAGGCATATAAAGGGGCAAGACTACACCTCACAATCACGTCACCACAACAAGATTACACCACACAGTCGCGTGACAACACCCGACTCTGTGAAACACACCCAAAATTTGGGAAGAATTTAATGATACATTAGACAAGTAAAAAATCTTAATGCTTGGGTAAAGTATCAGGTGTGTTTCACAGAGTCAGGTGTTGTCACGCGACTGTGTGGTGTAATCTTGTTGTGGTGACATGATTGTGAGGTGTAGTCTTGCCCCTTTATATGCCTTCCTGTTGATGTTTTGTTTTTTATAGTTCCTTGATAATGTGAGAGGTCAAGAAAGCACTTGGAATTTCGCTATTTTTTCACAGTGGTTGTTTCGCATATTGTGATATCACCTGTTTACTGTGATCTTATTGCAATTATTAAATGCATCATTACTAGTCTGTTGGTGTAAAAGGAAGAAATAGTAATAATTTTTACACCAAATCTGAAGAGAACAGAAAAACAATATCATCAAATGGTGAGCTGGCCATTATAAATCTAAAGAAAAACTATTTGCAGTCAACCTTTACCTATTTGCAATAAATATTTAAGTACACAAGGGTAGTATTGAACTTCATCATATCAAACACAAAAGTTCAAAAGTATGCATCCAGGTTAATATCAGGCTGAGCTACAAGTAAAAAAAAACATTAACTATATATACTGTATTTGGAAGAATACAAAACTAAAACAGAATAAGAGAATATAATAATTACATGCAAAATACCCTGGACTCAGACAAGGTTGAAAAAAAAAGAGCAGGCTCATTAACAAGACAAGATCTAGACCAATAGAACAAAAATTGAAAATGCACATAAAACCAAGCCACAAAGACATCAGGAAACACTTCAACTTCAACATACAAGTAGTAAAGAAATTGAAATGAGCTAGACAATGCACTCTAAAATAACTTCATGTGTAAGATCGAATGGAAATAACACTGCTAGTTTTAGAACCAGCTTGCCATAGCTTTGAACCCAACTACAATCAGTAAGAAGGTAGAGATAATTGATATTACTAAATCAAAATTAAAGGGGCAGACACAAATAGTTAACTGCAAATAGATAATTACTGCCAGCAATGAAAATATATTCCTAAAATGTCAATAGAGCATATTTAAATGACACAAGGGTTAGTTTTACAAAGGAAATAACATTAACATTTGTTATAATCAGAACTTTAACAAATATTAACCTTAATTTTCTTACCTTAACATTAGCACAAAATGGATGGTAACATTGGCCACATTGAGCACAAGCAATGAGGCGACCTTCTTGATCTTGTCCAAATGCTCCACACATGGCACAAACATCTTGTTCAAGACAGAATTCATCATCAGTAGATACAAGAATAACTTTGTTCTCTTCACCTTCCTCCTTTCCAGAACTATGATTAGACTCCATCACCTACATAAGAAAACCAAAGGATAATGAGAAAGCAATTAGAAAAAACAAACAAGAAAATGTATCTCAACTGCAAATCTAGCCCTCATTAAACATTACAAAGAAACAAGCAAATTAATCCTAAGATCAATACACATAATAGTTTTCTTCTAAAGCTGAGGGGCTATTCAACAGATAGGAAACATTGTAAACACTGTGGTCCACATACTAGGAATTTTTCACAGCACTTTACAAAAGACAAATATGAGAAACACATGGAAGCTTCACAGACAATATTTGCCTACTTGGATTTTACAAGGAAAAAGTGCTATTGAAAAATGATAAATGGGAATGGGGGAGAGTTTTTAATTGAATTATGAACAGGAAAAAAGGATAAATTATACAAAACATGGTATAAGGTGCTAACAGCAATTTACTAGATTGTATATTACTAGATAAATAGTTGATGGGTGAACTTCTGGATGTGCATGATTTATAGGGGGTGACATATGCCACATCATTCAACAGGTAGCAACAGCAAGAGTAAAAAGTAGGTGGAGAACAAAGAAAATGACATCAGCAAGATAGAAATAAAATTTAAAGTGACTGAACCAAAGGAGAAGTCAGTCCGAGGATAATAAAAATACCTATCCGACGAAAGATGGGCTAAAGAGAGTACGGGTAATGAGGAGGTGGTCCATAGATTTTGGAATCCAGTGCTAGTGTATGCAGCAGAATTCTTTGGGTTTAAGAAGGCTGGTGTAGGAGGGAAGAAGAATGACTGCTGGAATGATGAAATAATAGGGAGAAAAAGTTAGCATATGAAAAGTTTTTACAAAGTACAAATGATATACCAAAGGCAGAGTATAAGGAGAAAATGGGACTTTTAACCCAAAAACGGTCCAAACGTATATATACGTTTACTACCCCAGTGCCCCGAATATTTTGAAAAAAAAAATCGTTTTTTTTTATAGAAATAAAGAGCACATTTTTCTAACTGTTATATGATAAAAAAAAAATTTTAAGGCTCAGTACTTACCGATATATGAGGCCGAGAAGTTGGCACTGAATGCTGACCTGACGGCAACATCGAGTCCTGCCGCTTGCAGAAGTGTTGCCAATATACCTTTTTTTATCGTTTTTATATTATTTTATATAATTTTTATGTAGGTAGTAGGTTGGTAGTCAGCAACCACCCAGGGAGGTACTACCGTCCTGCCTAGTGAGTGTAAAACGAAAGCCTGTATCTGTTTTACATGATGGTAGGATTGCTGGTGTCTTTTTCTGTCTCATAAACATGCAAGATTTCAGGTACGTCTTGCTACTTCTACTTACACTTAGGTCACGCTACACATACATGTACACATTTATGTATACACACTCATCTGAGTTTTCCTTGATTTTATCTTAATAGTTCTTGTTCTTATTGCTTTTCTTTTCATATCCATGGGGAAGTGGAATAAGAATCTTTCCTCCGTAAGCCATGCGTGTTGTAAAAGTCAACTAAAATGCCAGGAACAATGAGCTAGTAACCCCTTTTCCTGTACAGATTTACTAAAAAGAAAAAGAAGAAAACCGTCAAAATGGGATGTTTGAATGTGCGTGGATGTTGTGCGAATGATAAGAAAGAGATGATTGTAGATGTTATGAATGAAAAGAAGCTGGATGTCCTGGCTTTAAGTGAGACAAAGCTGAAGGGGGTAGGAGAGTTTCAGTGGGGAGAAATAAATGGGATTAGATCAGGGGTTTCAAATAGAGTTAGAGCTAAAGAAGGAGTGGCAATAATGTTGAATAATCAGTTATGGCAGGTAAAGAAGGAATATAAATGTATAAATTCAAGGATTATGTGGAGTAAAATAAAGGTTGGATGTGAAAAGTGGGTTATAGTAAGTGTTTATGCACCTGGAGAGGAGAGAAGTGTAGAGGAAGAGAGAGAGATTTTTGGAAATGTTGAGCGAGTGTGTGGGAAGTTTTGAACCAAGTGAGAGAGTAATTGTGGTTGGGGATCTTAATGCTAAAGTGGGTAAAAATGTTGTGGAGGAAGTAGTAGGTAAATTTGGGATGCCAGGGGTAAATGTAAATGGGGAACCATTAATTGAGCTATGTGTAGAAAGAGGTTTGGTAATAAGTAATACATATTTTATGAAAAAGAGGATAAATAAATATACAAGGTATGATATAGCACATAAGGAAAGTAGTTTTGTTAGATTGTGTATTGGTGGATAAAAGGTTGATGGGTAGGCTTCAGGATGTACATGTTTATAGAGGGGCAACGGATATATCGGATCATTATTTAGTTGTAGCTACAGTTAGAGTAAAAGGTAGATGGGACAAAAAGAAAATGGCAACAGCAAGTAAGAGAGAGGTAAAACTGTATAAACTAAGGGAGGAGGAAGTTAGGGTGAGATATAAGCAACTATTGGCAGAAAGGTGGGCTAGTGCAAGTATGAGTAGTGAGGGGGGTTGAAGAGAGTTGGGATAGTTTTAAAAATGCAGTATTAGAATGTGGGGCAGAAGTTTGTGACTATAGGAGAGTGGGTGCAGGAGGAAAGAGGAGTGAGTGGTGGAATGAAGAAGTAAAGGGTGTGATAAAAGAGAAAAAGGTAGCTTATGAGAGGTTTTTACAAAACAGAAGTGTTAATAGAAGAGCAGAGTATATGGAGAGTAAAAGAAAGGTGAAGAGAGTAGTGAGAGTGCAAAAGAAGAGCAGATGAAAGAATGGGAGAGGCTCTGTCAAGAAATTTTGCTGAAAAAAAAGAAAATTTTTGGAGTGAGATAAACAAGGTAAGAATGCCTAGGGAATGAATGGATTTGTAAGTTAAAAACAGAGTAGGGGAGTTAGTAGATGGGGAGCTGGAGGTATTGGGTAGATGGCGGGAATATTTTGAGGAACTTTTAAATGTCGATGAAAAAAGGGAGGCGGTAATTTCATGTACAGGCCAGGGAGGTACAACATCATTTATTAGTGAAGAAGAGCAGGATGTGAGTGTGGGGGAGGTGCGTGAGGCATTACGTAGAATGAAAGGGGGTAAAGCAGCTGGAACTGATGGGATCATGACAGAAATGTTAAAAGCAGGGAGGGATATAGTGCTGGAGTGGTTGGTATTTTTGTTTAATAAATGTATGAAAGAGGGGAAGGTACCTAGGGATTGGCAGAGAGCATGTATAGTTCCTTTATATAAATGGGAAGGGGGATAAAAGAGAGTGTAAAATTTATAGGGGAATAAGTTTACTGATTATACCAGGTAAATTGTATGGCAGGGTTATTATTGAAAGAATTAGAGGTAAGACAGAGAGTAGGATTGCAGATGAGCAAGGAGGCTTTAGAGTGGGTAGAAGATGTGTAGATCAAGTGTTTACAGTGAAGCATATATGTGAACAGTATTTAGATAAAGGTAGAGAAGTTTTCATTGCATTTATAGATTTCGAAAAGGCATTTGATAGAGTGGATAGGGGAGCAATGTGGCAAATGTTGCAAGTGTATGGAATAGGTAGTAAGTTACTGAAGGCTGTAAAGAGTTTTTATGAGGATAGTGAGGCTCAGGTTAGGATGTGTAGGAGAGAGGGAGATTACTTCCCGGTAAAAGTAGGTCTTAGACAGGGATGTGTAATGTCACCATGGTTGTTTAATATATTTATAGATAGGGTTGTAAAAGAAGTAAATGCTAGGGTCTTGGGGAGAGGGGTGGGATTAAATTATGGGGAATTAAATGCAAAATGGGAGTTGGCAGAGTTACTTTTTGCTGATGATACTGTGCTTATGGGAGATTCTAAAGAAAAGTTGCAAAGGTTAGTGGACGAGTTTGGGAGAGTGTGTAAAGGTAGAAAGTTGAAAGTGAACATAGATAAGAGTAAGGTGATGAGGGTATCAAACGATTTAAATAAAGAAAAATTGGATATCACATTGGAGAAAGGGATTATGGAAGAAGTAAATGTTTTCAGATATTTGGGAGTTGATGTGTCAGCGGATGGGTTTATGAAGGATGAGGTTAACCATAGAATTGATGAAGGAAAAAAAGGTGAGTGGTGCGTTGAGGTATCTGTGGAGACAAAAAACGTTATCCATGGAGGCAAAGAAGGGAATGTACAAAAGTATAGTGGTACCAACACTCTTATATGGGTGTGAAGCATGGGTTGCAAATGCCGCAGCGAGAAGGCTGGAGGTAGTGGAGATGTCCTGTCTAAGGGCAATGTGTGGTGTAAATATTATGCAGAAAATTTGGAATGTGGAAATTAAGAGAAGGTGTGGAGTTACTAAAAGTATTTGTCAGAGGGCTGAAGAGGGGTTGTTGAGGTGGTTTGGTCATTTAGAGAGAATGGATCAAAGTAGAATGACTTGGAGAGTGTATAAATCTGTAGAGGAACGAAGGCGGGGTAGCGGTCCTCCAAGAAAAGGTTGGAGGGAGGGGGTAAAGGAGGTTTTGTCGGCGAGGGGCTTGGATTTCCAGCAAGCATGTGTGAGCGTGTTAGATAGGAGTGAATGGAGACGAATGGTTTTTGGGACATTACGATCTGTTGGAATGTGAGCAGGGTAACATTTTGTGAAGGGATTCAGGGAAACCAGTTAATTGATTTAGTTGGACTCGAGTCCTGGAAATAGGAAGTACAATGACTGCACTTTAAAGGAGGGGTCTGGGATAGTGACAGCTGGGAGGGACTATCCTCAGCTGTCGTATCTGAGCGCCTCTGCAAAGACAGTGATTATGTATGTGTGTGGTGAAAGTGTTGAATGATGATGAAAGTATTTTCTTTTTGGGGATTTTCTTTCTTTTTGGGTCACCCTGCCTCGGTGCGAGACAGCCGACTTGTTGAAAAAAATATATAATAATAATAATAATAATAATAATAGGAATAATAATAAGAATAATGAAAATAATAATAAGAAGAATAAGAACAATAAGTTCCCTTGAAGCATGATGCAAGACAAGTCAGTCCACTGCTGACAGTGATAAGATAATTGGTGACATTTGATAAGCGTACACAAGGGTGCAGTGATAAGATAAGGGGTGACATTTGATGAGCATCCCTCTCTGTTTTCACTGTTACACAAACATATCTGTCTGTCTATCTGTCTAACTCTGTCTATCTGTCTGCCAAGCTCTCTGTCTATCTGTGTCTGTCAAGCTCTCTGTCTATCTGTGTCTGTCAAGCTCTCTGTCTATCTGTGTCTGTTAAGCTTTCTGTCTGACAAGCTCTCTGTCTGACAAGCTCTCTATCTGTCAAGCTCCGTGTCTATCTGCCTGTCTGTCAAGCTCTCTGTCTATTTGTTTGTCCGACTAGCATCTAGCTCTCCCGTCTCAGAAAGATCCACTCCTGAACCAACACGTCTGGTTCCTGAGCAAGTGTAAATACGTATTTGCCAGTCATGTTTATACATTATATCTACAAGAACTTTGTCTAGATTTTTTGGGTTATCCTAGGAAATTTACACTATGTATAATTGTATTTGTGTACCTGTGAGACAGAGATAGACAGAGTCAGATAGAGATAGACAGAGACAGACAGACAAAGATAGACAGGCATAGGTTATAAGACATTCTGAAAGGATGTTGCACAAATGTTGCACATGGGTTATTATCAAGGTTTTTGATATTTCCTCAACCACTTATGGCCATATCCACCTCAGAGCCACTAAACTCGGGGTCAACATCACTTTCCACTTAAAATGGGAGAGTTAATACTACATGACATCAGTGAATCCCATGTGTTTGCCGTGCTGTTTGCTCTAGCTGGCGCTCAATTGAATTGGTCCTCCCACAATGTACTAAGTGGTCCCAGATTTTTTTTAATACAGCGCACACCAAGGGCTAAGACCCCTTCTATGCTGACCAGGCATCTCAGGCCAATCGTGCCAAATTTGGAGGCAGGAAAAATAAAACGTAAATATACGTTTGGGGCAGTAGCGGTACTAACGTATATATACGTTTGGACCGTTTACAGGTTAAAAGAGTGGTGCAGGATTGTAAAAAGGAGCAGGGAGAGAATGAGAGAGGTTTTATCAGTATATTTAGCTAAGAAAAAAAGAAAATCCCCAAAAAGAAAATACTTTCCTCATCATTCAACACTTTCACCTCACTCATACATAATCATTGCCTTTGCAGAGGAGCTCAGATACGACAGTTTAGAAGTCACTCCAAACTGCCAATATCCCAAACCCCTCCTTTAAAGTGCAGGCATTGTACTTCCCATCTCCAGGACTCAAGTTCAACTAAATTAATTAACTGGTTTCCCTGAATCCCTTCACAAAATATTACCCTGCTCACACTCCAACAGCTCATCAGGTCCCAAAAACCATTTGTCTCCATTCACTCCTATCTAACACGTTCACACATGATTGCTGGAAGTCCAAGCCCCTTACCCACAAAACCTCCTTTACCCCCTCCCTCCAACCTTTTCGAGGACGACCCTTACCCCGCCTTCCTTCCCCTACAGATTTATACGCTCTCCAAGTCATTCTACTTTGATCCATTCTCTCTAAATGACCAAACCACCTCAACAACCCCTCTTCAGCCCTCTGACAAATACTTTTAGTAACTCCATACCTCCTTCTAATTTCCGCATTCCGAATTTTCTGCATAATATTTACACCACACATTGCCCTTAGACAGGACATCTCCACTGCCTCCAGCCACCTCCTCGCCGCAGCATTTGCAACCCATGCTTCACACCCATATAAGAGTGTTGGTACCACTATACTTTCGTACATTCCCTTCTTTGCCTCCATGGATAATGTTAATGTTAATGTTAAGAAAATCGACTTGGCAGTTAAGAACAAAAGTGGGGAGATGGAGGTGCTGGAAAGATGGAGGAATATTTTGAAGAGCTATTAAATGATGATAAAAGGAGGCTACGATTTCATGCACTGGTCAAGAAGAAACATCATCTCAAAGGATAAATAAACAAGTGTGAGAGAACTGCCTGAGGCAGTAGGTAGAATGAAAAGAAAAAAAGCAGTTGTGACAAATGGAATTAAGACACTTAGTTAAAAGCAGATTGGGATATAATTTTAGAGGGGCTGGTATATTTATTCAATATATGTATGAAAGAAGTGAAGGTACGTAAGGATTGGCAGAGAGCATGACAGCTCCTTTGAATAAAGAAAATGGGGACCAGAGTGTAAAAAATTTAAAATTTTCATATTTTCCATGTCACTGCTTTCAGAAAAAGATTCTCTACTATTTTAGATTTTTTTTTTTTTTAAATTCTTGACATTGTCAGCACACCTAATTTCAGTGAAGGGGTTAATAACAAGTGTAAACATTTGTAAAAGTAACTTACCTGAAGAGAAATATTTTGGTAGTTGAAATAACCTCTGTATCCACGTCCATTGCCCCGACCTCGACGAACTGGAATTGTTTGCCCACGCTTTTTTGAACTAGAAACTGCCTTCTTTCCCACTCCATACTTTTCACCAGCACCGCCTCGTAATCTTGGAAGAAATCCTCCTCTCTTAGCCAAGCTCAGAGGTTTTCCACGAGAACAGAAACTACTCTGAGGTTTGGGAACAGAAGAAAGATCTTCAGATTTACCCTCTGATGTTAAATCTGTATCATTGGAGTCCTCAGAGTGAACTGAAGATTCTAGAGGCCCATCACAACTGTCATCTTGAGCTGTCAAAGAGGAACATGTATCAACTAAAACTAAATGAAGTCAAACAACAATGCACGTAAAATATCACTTGTATGAACATAGAACAGGAAAAAAAATAATGCATTTTAAAGAAAAATTATTTAAATGATCCAAATGAATTTATTCTGAAGCTGTTCTATTGAAGTAAAAAATATTTCAAAGATTCAGACATTCATTTTAGTTTACATTTAGTACACACGATTCCAAACCCCAAAATTCAATTATTTTTTATTCATTAACACATCAGGCATTTCCCACAAAGGCAGGGTGGCCCGAAAAAGAAAAACTTTCATCATCATTCACTCCATCACTGTCTTGCCAGAGGCATGCTTACACTACAGTTATAAAACTGTCACATTAACATCCCTCCTTCAGAATGCAGGCACTGTACTTCCCGTCTCCAGGATTCAAGTCCGGACAGCCGGTTTCCCTGAATCCCTTCACAAATGTTACTTTGCTTCCACTCCAACAGCACGTCAAGTATTAAAAAACCATTTGTTTCCATTCACTCCTATCAAATACTCTCACGCATGCTTGCTGGAAGTCCAAGCCCCTCGCACACAAAACCTCCTTTACACCCCCCCTCCAACCTTTCCTAGGCTGATCCCTACCCCGCCTTCCCTCCACTACATATTTATACACTCTCGAAGTCATTCTACTTTGATCCATCCTCTCTACATGTCCAAACCACCTCAACAACCCCTCCTCAGCCCTCTGGATAATAGTCTTGGTAATCCCGCACCTCCTCCTAATTTCTACACTACGAATTCGCTGCATTATATTCACACCACACATTGATCTCAGACATGACATCTCCACTGCCTCCAGCCTTCTCCTTGTTGCAACATTCACCACCCATTCTTCACACCCATATAAGAGTGTTGGTATAACTATACTCTCATACATTCCCCTCTTTGCTTCCACGAACAAAGTTCTTTGTCTCCACAGACTCCTAAGTGCACCACTTACCCTTTTACCCTCATCAATTCTATGATTCACCTCATCCTTCATAGACCCATCTGCTGACACGTCCTCTCCTAAATATCTGAATACATTCACCTCCTCCATACTCTCTCCCTCCAATCTGATATCCAATCTTTCATCACTTTACTCTTTCCTATATTCACTTTCAATTTCCTTCTTTTACATACCCTACCAAACTCATCCACCAACCTCTGCAACTTCTCTTCAGAATCTCCCAGAAGCACAGTGTCATCAGCAAAAAGCAGCTGTGACAACTCCCACTTTGTGTTAGATTCTTTATATTTTAACCCCACACCTCTTGCCAACACCCACGCATTCACTTCTCTTACAACCCCATCTATAAATATATTGAACCATGGTGACATCACACATCCTTGTCTAAGGCCTACTTTTACTGGGAAATAATCTCCCTCTCTCCTATATACTCTAACCTGAGCCTCACTATCCTCGTATAAACTCTTCACTGCTTTCAGTAAGCTACCTCCTATTCCATACACCTGCAACATCTGCCACATTGCCCCCCTATCCACCGTGTCATACACCTTTTCCAAATAAATAAATGCCAAAAACACCTCTTTAACCTTATCTAAATACTGTTCAGCTATATGTTTCCCTGTAAACACTTGGTCTACACACCCCCTACCTTTCCTAAAACCTCCTTGTTCATCTGCTAACATACTCTCCGTCTTGCTCTTAATTCTTTCAATAATAACTCTACCATATACTTTACCAGGTATACTCAACAGACTTATTCCCCTATAATTTTTGCATTCTCTTTTGTCCCCTTTGCCTTTATACAAAGGAACTATGCACGCTCTCTGCCAATCCCTAGGTACCTTACCCTCTTCCATACATTTATTAAATAATAGCACCAACCACTCCAAAACTATATCTCCACCTGCTTTTAACATTTCTATCTTTATCCCATCAATCCCAGCTGCCTTACCCCCTTTCATTTTACCCACTGCCCCACGAACTTCCCCCCCACTCACAAATGACTCCCTTCCTCACTCCTACAAGATGTTATTCCTCCTTGGCCTATACACGAAATCACAGCTTCACTATCTTCATCAATATTTAATAATTCCTCAAAATATTCCCTTCATCTTCCCAATACCTCAAACTCTCCATTTAATAACTCTCCTCTCCTATTTTTAACTGTCAAATCCATTCGTTCCCTAGGCTTCCTCAACTTATTAATCTCACTCCAAAACTTTTTCTTATTTTCAACAAAATTCGTTGATAACATCTCACCCACTCTCTCTTTTGCAATCTTTTTACATTGCTTCACCACTCTCTTAACCTCTCTTTTTCTCTCCATATACTCTTCCCTCCTTGCATCACTTCTACTTTGTAAAAACCTCTCATATGCTAACTTTTTTTCCCTTACTGCTCTCTTTACATCATCATTCCACCAATCGCTCTTCTTCCCTCCCGCACCCACTTTCCTATAACCACAAACTTCTGCTGAACACTAACACTTCATTCTTAAACCTACCCCATACATCTTCAACCCCGTTGCCTATACTCTCACTAGCCCATCTATCCTCCAATAGTTCTTTATATCTTACCCTAACTGCCTTCTGTTTTAGTTTATAAACCTTCACCTCTCTCTTACTTGCTGCTTCTATTTTCCTTGTATCCCATCTACCTTTTAATTTCACTGTAGCTACAACTAAAAAGTGATCTGATACATCTGTGGCCCCTCTATAAACATGTACATCCTGAAGTCTACTCAACAGTCTTTTATCTACCAATACGTAGTCCAACAAACTACTGTTATTACACCCTACATCATATCTTGTATACTTATTTATCCTCTTTTTCTTAAAATATGTATTACCTATAACTAAACCCCTTTCTATACAAAGTTCAATCAAAGGGCTCCCATTATCATTTACACCTGGCACCCCAAACTTACCTACCACACCCTCTCTACATGTTTCTCCTACTTTAGCATTTAGGTCCCCTACCACAATTACCCTCTCACTTGGTTCACAAGTTCCTATACATTCACTTAACATCTCCCAAAATCTCTCTCTCTCCTTTACACTCCTCTCTTCTCCAGGTGCATACACGCTTATTATGACCCACTTTTCGCATCCAACCCTTATTTTAATCCACATAATCCTTGAATTTATACATTTATATTCCCTCTTCTCCTTCCATAACTGATCTTTCAACATTATTGTTACCCCTTCCTTAGCTCTAACTCTCTCATATTTTGCTACTTAATACAATGTAACACAAACAAAACACACACATACACACAAAACACAAACACACATACACACTTAGATGATGTGATTGTCATGTCACAAGACATAGATACACACTTGAAACAACTTGACGTAGTACTGGGTAAGCTTGAAGAAGCTAATCAAACTGTCCAAAAGCCAATTTTTCAGATCAGAAATCAAGTTTCTTGGTCACGTAGTCACTCCTAGAGGGGTTACGACTGACCAAAGTAAAGTAACTGCAGTTGTCACTAGTAGAGTAGTTCAGGATAGTATGAGTATACAGTAGACCCCTGGTTAACGGCCATAATTCGTTCCAGAATGCTGTTCGAGTGCCGTTACCGAATGAATTTATTCCCATAAGGAATAATGTAAATTAGATTAGTCCTTTTAGACCCCCAAAAATACACTTACAAACGCACTTACATAAGGGTCGAGTTTTGAGCAGTACGTAAACTGGGGGTCCACTGTATAGCCGTTAGTGAGTCACAAGCCTCACCACTGTCCGTTACTAATCTTTCTGCTGATCAAGCTGTGTCACTAACACACACAGGGTTTATTATATAATTATAGTACACTATACAGTGGACCTCCGAGTTTCGGTCACCTAGGAAATCGAATAATTATGTAAGTTTAATATTTTAAGTGCTTTTGTATGTGTATTTTTGGGGGTCTGAAAGAACTAATCTAATTTACATTTTTCCTTAAGGGAACAAATTCGTTCGGTAATGGCACTTGAACAGCCTTCTGGAATGAATTATGACCGAAACTCGGGGTCCACTGTAATTATAAACAACAGTGCAGATAACTGTTGTAATCAGTGAAAGAACATACATACAACTTACTGGTGCGTGGTGACTGACTCGGAGATGCAGCTATCCTATTACAACTGCTGCAAACATATTCATAGGAGTGGTCAGCATTCCACTTGGTCTGAATTACACTGAGGTCAGCATCAATATCACACATACTATGGACATGCCTGAAAATACAAATTACAACAAAAGTTTTAAATACAGACTCTCCTCACTTAATGATGGAGATCTGTTTCTATGACCACGTCGTTAAACGAATTCGTCGCTAAGTGAGGAGCATACTATGATGGTATTGAGTTTGTGTCAACCATCTTTGATATTGTTTTAATGTCACCTTTGCACCATTACTAACATTTCTGGTATATTTTTAAATGTTTATACAGTAGTGTACTGTATTTTGAAATAAACAGAATACATGTACTGTAGAGGAAATCAGCTCTAACATACATTATTAAGGTATAAATACTGGTCAGAGAGCCTGTCATAAGTCCGATGCGTCGGTAAATGACTATGTCGCTAAGTGAGGAGAGGCTGCACTTTTAAATGTTTATACAGTACAGTGGTACCTCGACTTACGATATTAATCCGTCAGAGAGGGCATATCTTAAGCCGAAACAATCGTTACCCGAATCAATTTTCCCCATAAGAAATAATGGAAATAAATTTAATCCGTCCAAGACTTCCAAAAGTAGTTAAATAAAATATTTTTTAGAACTTTTTGACATTAAATAATACACAATTTAATGAAGAATAACTAAATACACATGTAAATATTGTACTATAACATGTCACTTACATTTATTGAAGAGTTGTTGATGTGTGGAGGACGGGAGGAGGGGAGAAGGTGGAGTAGTATGCTAGTGTTTGGAAGGGGAATCCCCTTCCATTAACACTGCAGGTACCAAGTTCTTTTCTGGGGTTACTTCCCTTTTTCTTTGAATGCCACTAGGACCAGCTTGAGAGTCACTGAACACAGATGAACCTTTTGCAACAACAGCTTCCTTGATTTTACGTGTATTTTTCTTGGCCACAATGGTAGCGATGGTAGAAAAGGCTTTACCATACAGCCTGGCCAGCTCACTGATACGCACTCCACTTTCATATTTTTCTATTATCTCCTTCTTCAGTTCTATCGTACATGTATTTCTGTTCCTTTTTGCCACAGGCTTACCACTAGGAGCTTTCCTTGGACCCATGGTAGCTTATTTAGCAGTTGCAAGCACTAAAAACAGTGGAATAATGACAATATACTGGTATGAATGCGTGGGTGTGGGTGGGTGGTCGCTCTCGCTTGTAAACAATAACACACTGACGCTCCCTGGAGTGCGCGCTCAGCTGGGCGCCATGCGGACACGTCCGGTACGAATGTCGTTAACCGAAGCAAACATCATAACCCGCAATCATTTTTTTACGTTATAAATATCGTTACCCGAAACTATCGTAAGCTGACAGCATCGTAACCCGAGGTATGACTGTAGTGTGTACTATATATTGTAATTAACAGAATAGAGAAAATCAGATCTAATACACATTATTTAGGTATGCATACTAGTCAGAGAGCCCATCGAAAGTCAGAGTCATCGGTAATCGAGTACATGTACATCGCTAAGCGAGTAGAGGCTGTATACAAAAGCACTCAGACAATTTAAAGGAGAAAAACTAAGATTTTTTTTTTTTTGAGGCATATTTTGAGACAAACTAAAAGAAGAGGCAGTTAGGGTAAGATATAAACAACTATTGGAGGATAGATGGGCTAGTGAGAGTGTAGGCAATGGGGTCAAAGATGTATGGGGTAGATTTAAAAATGTAGTGTTAGTGTGTTCAGCAGAAGTTTGTGGTTACAGGCGAGAGGGTGCAGGAGGGAAGAAGAGCGATTGGTGGAATGATGATGTAAAGAGAACAGTAAGGGAAAAAAAGTTAGCATATGAGAGGTTTTTACAAAGTAGAAGTGATGCAAGGAGGGAAGAGTATATGGAGAGAAAAAGAGAGGTTAAGAGAGTGGTGAAGCAATGTAAAAAGAGAGCAAATGAGAGTGGGTGAGATGTTATCAACAAATTTTGTTGAAAATACGAAAATGTTTTGGAGTGAGATTAATAAGTTGAGGAAGCCTAGGGAACAAATGGATTTGACAGTTAAAAATAGGAGAGGAGAGTTATTAAATGGAGAGTTAGAGGTATCGGGAAGATGGAGGGAATATTTTGAGGAGTTGTTAAATGTTGATGAAGACAGGGAAGCTGTGATTTCGTGTATAGGGCAAGGAGGAATAACATCTTGTAGGAGTGTGGAAGAGCCAGTTGTGAGTGTGGGGGAAGTTCGTGAGGCAGTGGGTAGAATGAAAGGGGGTAAGGCAGCTGGGATTGATGGGATAAAGATAGAAATGTTAAAAGAAGGGGGGGATATAGTTTTGGAGTGGTTGGTGCTATTATTTAATAAATGTATGGAAGAGGGTAAGGTACCTAGGGATTGGCAGAGAGCGTGTATTGTTCCTTTGTATAAAGGCAAAGGGGACAAAAGAGAGTGCAAAAATTATAGGGAAAGAAGTCTGTTGAGTGTACCTGGTAAAGTGTATGGTAGAGTTATTATTGAAAGAATTAGGAGTAAGACAGAAAGCAAGATATCAGATGAACAAGGGGGCTTTAGGAAAGGTAGGGGGTGTGTAGACCAAGTGTTTACAGTGAAACATATAGGGGAACAGTATTTGCATAAGGGTAAAGAGGTTTTTGTGGCATTTATGGATTTGGAAAAGGCATATGATAGGGTGGATAGGGGGGCAATGTGGCAGATGTTGCAGGTGTATGGAATAGGAGGTAGGTTACTGAAAGCAGTGAAGAGTTTTTATGAGGATAGTGAGGCTCAGGTTAGTGTGTGTAGGAGGGACGGGGACTATTTCCCAGTAAAAGTGGGCCTTAGACAAGGATGTGTGATGTCACCGTGGTTGTTCAATATATTTATAGATGGGGTTGTAAGAGAAGTGAATGCGAGGGTCTTGGCAAGAGGTGTGGGGTTAAAAGATAAAGAATCAAATACAAAGTGGGAGTTGTCACAGTTGCTTTTTGCTGATGACACTGTGCTTTTGGGAGATTCTGAAGAGAAGTTGCAGAGGTTGGTGGATGAATTTGGTAGGGTGTGTAAAAGAAGAAAATTTAAAGTGAATATAGGAAAGAGTAAGGTGATGAGGATAACAAAAGATTAGGTGACGAAAGATTGGATATCAGATTGGAGGAGAGAGTATGGAGGAGTTGAATGTATTCAGATATTTGGGAGTGGACATGTCAGCAGATGGGTCTATGAAGGATGAGGTGAATTATAGAATTGATGAGGGAAAAAGGGTGAGTGGAGCACTTCGGAGTCTGTGGAGACAAAGAACTTTGTCCATGGAAGTAAAGAGGGGAATGTATGAGAGTATAGTTATACCAACACTCTTATATGGGTGTGAAGCATGGGTGATGAATGTTGTAACGAGGATAAGGCTGGAGGCAGTGGAGATGTCATGTCTGAAGTCAATGTGTGGTGTGAATATAATGCAGAGAATTCGGAGTTTGGAAATTAGGAGGAGGTGTGGGATTACCAAAACTATTATCCAGAGAGCTGAGGAGGGGTTGTTGAGGTGGTTCGGACATGCAGAGAGAATGGAACGAGACAGAATGACTTCGAGTGTGTATAAATCTGTAGTGGAGGGAAGGCGGGGTAGGGGTCGGCCTGGGAAAGGTTGGAGGGAGGGGGTAAAGGAAGTTTTGTGTGCGAGGGGCTTGGACTTCCAGCAAGCATGTGTGAGCGTATTTGATAGGAGTGAATGGAGACAAATGGTTTTTAATACTTGACGTACTGTTGGAGTGTGAGCAAAGTAACATTTATGAAGGGATTCAGGGAAACCGGCAGGCCAGACTTGAGTCCTGGAGACGGGAAGTACAGTGTCTGCCCTCTGAAGGAGGGGTGTTAATGTTGCAGTTTTATAACTGTAGTGTAAAGCACCCCTCTGGCAAGACAGTGATGGAGTGAATGATGATGAAATTTTTCTTTTTCGGGCCACCCTGCCTTGGTGGGAATCGGCCGATGTGTTAATAAAAATAAAAAAAATTATATGCTCTCTGAGAACATATTAGGTCCCTAACATCACTACTAGTGATACCTCTATTCAAGTTTAACATTATGATAAAGTGGAACCTATGGTCACGACCATAATTCATTCCAAAACTCTGGTCGCAACCCGATTTGGTCGTGACCCAAACCTATTTCCCCATTGGATTGGATGTAAATACGATTAATCCATTCCAGACCCATACAAACTGTATGTAAATATTATTTTTTAAGATTTTAAACACAATAATAGTTAATTACACAATAGAATGCAGTGTAATAGTAGTAAAAAACCTATGAACTGTTTGCTGTAAACATTTTTTTTTAAGAGTTTTAACCCTTTCACTGTCGGTGTTGTATTAGTACGGCTTACAAGCCAGTGTTGTTGCCGTATTAATACACCAAAATTCTAGCGGCTTCAAATCTAGCGGGAGAAAGCTGGTAGACCTACATGTGAAAAAATGGGTTTGCATGGTCAGTGTGAGCAGTATAAAAAAAATCCTGCAGCATGCAGAGCATGAAAAAAAAAAAAAACTCCAACCGTGTTTTTGGTTTAAAATGCCGACTTTGAGGTGTATTTTCGTATGGTATTTATGGTTGTATTCTCATTTTCTTGGTCTCATTTGACAGAATGGAAGATATATTACAGAAATAGAGATGATTTTGATTGATTTCACAATGAAAAGTACAGTGGACCCCCGGTTTTTGTAATTCATTCCAGAATGCTGTTCAAGTGCCATTACCAAACAAATTTATTCCCATAAGGAATAATGTAAATTAGACTAGTCCTTTTAGACCCCCAAAAATACACTTACAAAAGCACTTACAAAAATACACTTACATAATTGTTCGAGTTTGGAGCATAACGAACACCGGGGGTCCACTGTACCTTGAAATTGAGCTCAAAATAGCGGAAATGTTCAATTTTTGCCGATGTTCAAGAGTAAACAAATGATGTCACCGTCCAATACGTGTCCAACTGGCCAATCAAATATGCAGTAATGAATGGGTTGACATTATTTACACAATTATTACAATAATGCAGTAGTCTGCATAACAGTAAATCTTCTATTTTTTGTGTGAATAAAAATTCAAAATGGAAAGCATGAGTAATATAAGAGGGGCCTGGAGATGTGACTAATTAACAGAGCTAATGTTATTTTAGTTCCAGGAATGTCTGCATTGATTATTTTGGACCCTATTTTGAAATTGGCATCTTTTGAAATTTGTGTGAAATTGGCCAAATTGCCAATTTCTGACCACTTTATTGGGAAGTTGAAATTGGTAAATGGGCGGTTTCTTGTACTCAATTGATAGAACAAATGGAGTTCTAGCGAAATAGCTATGAGTTTGGTCGACTGGAACAATGAAATTGGCTGAAAATAGGGCTCAAAGTGGGCAAAATCGCCGATGCATATATATCACCAAGACCGCTAACTTCACGAGAGCGAAATTCCATAAGTTTTCCATCAAATTTCATACTTTTGGTGTCATTACCATCGAGAAAAGATTCTCTATCATTTCATAAGAAAAAATAATTTTTTTTTTTAAATTCTTCGACACTGAGAGAAAGTTTGTAAGCAGGGGTCTCAACAGTGAAAGGGTTTAGAGACGTCTAATGGTTGAGAAGTGAACTCCGTTATTTATCGTCAGATTTCTTTCATTTTTGGTGTACGTTAAGAAGCATCTCTCCACCATACATTGCCCAAGGTTCAATAAGATAGCCCAACAAACAACTGAGAGAAAAAAATATTTACCAAAAATCATATATGGCAAGCCCTAGCCGAGTACTGGCACTGCAAGAAGCTGTTTGTGCATTACCTGCTGATAAAACACTGCTAATTTGAATTTATCACAGACGCAATTACTGTAATTTATGAATAACTTCCTTCCGAGATAATCGACAAAAACGAGCACGCACCGAAAAAAAAAATCAAGAAAATAAGTCACTTGTCTGACTTTTTTGAGTTATCCTAGGTTCTCTACACATATGCTGCTATGTATGATAATCTATGTAACTGTATTTGTGTATACTTGAATAAACTTACTTACTTATGGTGCATTACGGGTGTACTATATCACAGTTAGCAGCACTGTACTATACAGTGGACCCCCGAGTTTCGTAAAAACTTCACTCCTGAAGTCTGCTCAAGCGCCATTACCGAACGAATTTACTCCCTTAAGGAAAAATGTCATGTAGGTTAGTCTATTTCAGACCCCCAAAAATACACTTCCACAAGCACTTACAATATTATACTTACATAATTGTACGATTTCCGGGGTTTACGAAACTCGGGGGTCCACTGTACTATGTTTTCTCTAAGTATCCAGGAGGGGATAAGAGGATGGTACTTTATCCCTTATCCTGGAGTTCACAGCAAATGAACACACATCTGACCAAGACCGACTACAAGGCAAGGGTCTTTGTTAGGTGTACACAAACAACAGGAAGTGGGGAAAATAGGCACATGCAAAAAAAAAAAAAAAAATAACCCAGAATGTGAAAACTGGCATGGCTGTGTTTGTTCAGCACCCGATTATGTGTTCGTGACCAGAAGCAAAAATTTGGTGAATTTTTTGGTAGTGAACCGATTTGTTCATGTTCAGAAGCGTTCGTGACCAGAGGTTCCACAGTATTACATGAGCAGTCAACATTCAATTTCAAATTTTGCTATGTACACCATTCTACTTTTTAGTACTTGCTAAACTCCCACCTCAATATTGGCATATTTATTTTAAGTACAACAGTTTGTCAGATATAAAAAAACTGCTCTTCCAACAATGCTCCCAAGGTACAGAGCAACATTCCAACATTTACGAAGAAGACACCTCAGAATGGGTACCAGTCTCTTGTCAGGTTTATGACTTGTAAATTTTTACAATTCTGAAACTTACAAAAATATACATGTAACTTATCCCATTCAAAGGGAATATCCTTTATTTCATCAAACTGTAACCCTGCTGCTCTTGCCTCAGAAATATCAAGTTTGAAAAACTATCTTAAAACAAATTTTTTATTTTTATTTTAACATGCTGGTAGTTTCCCAACAATGCAGGGTGACCCAAAAAAAGCCACTTTCACCATCATTCACACTTTCAGTGTCTTGTTAGAGGAATGCAGAAAAGACAGATGTTCCTCTACATAGCAAATATCCCAAACACCTCCTTTTAGAGTGCAGGAACTGTACTTTCCACCTCCAGGACTCAAGTCCAGCTAACTGGTTTCCCCGCCTCACAAAATATTACCTTGCTCACACTCCAACAGCTCGTCAAGATCCAAAAACCATTTTGTCTCATTACAGGTGGTTGAGCATTGAGAAGGCAGGTGCGAGTGTGCTAGATCAGAGTGGAGACTAAGTGGCATTTGGAATCTATGCAGTTAGTGTGAGAGTAAAATAGCACTTATGAAGGCATTCAGTTAAACTGGTTAGCCAGATTTGAGTTCTGGAGGTGAGAAATACAGTGCCTGTATGGTAAAATTCCAACCCATCCTTCAGTAGGGATGTTGCAGTTCAGATGGTCATATGAATTGTAATGTTTGAATTCTGTTGGCAAGACAGCTGCTGAATAAATGGAGAAAGTTTCCTTCTTTTGGGTAACTCCCTTCATGGGAGAATATTGCTGTGGTCAAAAATAAATTACACATTTAATTGAAAATTTTAAATTAGTTTTATTCCTAACAGCAATCTATAACAGATGGGAAAATAAAATAACTGGGCAAGATGGTGCTATTGCCCCTGGTGCAGATGCTGTCCTGGTAGACAGTAATTGTAAGAATGGAGAAATGAAAGTTGGTGGCCCAGAAGGAGACAGGAGCTCTAGTGGGGAAATAGGTGTAGACAAGGACATGCAAAAACCAATGTTACAAACTAGTAATACCACGGGAGATAGTAAACAAGGGAATGCCCCAAGAAATAGTAAAGATAAAATACCAGAAATAACTGGTGAAGGCACCATTGTTAGTACTAGTGCTGAAGACAGTAATGAGACAGGAAAACACGCACCAGTAGGGAATGCAGTCACAAAAAAAAGTCAAACAGAAACTAGGCCTATGCAAATTCTATGCATTAGGTATCTGCAGGCATGGAATATCTGGAAAAACAGATGGGACGTGCAACTTTGACCACCCCAGAAAATGGCGTGCCCATATAACAACAGGAAAATGCAACCTTCCTTCGTGTAAGCTTTTCCACCCTGAAATGTCACTCTTCAGTTCAGGAAAGATAATGCTTTAACTTATATTGCCAGGCACACCACCTAAAGGGGACAAGAAGATACAGAACATCCAGACCATGGGAAAACCTGGGTAGCCACAACCACTCCAGAGAGAGAGGTTTTTTAGAGCCAGGAAGAAAAAAAAAGCTGGCAGGAAATGACAGAAATCTTACATCAACTCCGATCATTTCTGGAGTGGAATCACAGTTGATGGCCTCCACTCCAAAACAATAGATATTAGTGCCCGGAAAAAAAGACCCCCCCATACCACCAATCCGATGACATTCACCTTTGCAAATATACAGGGTCTAAAACAAGCAATGAACAACAAAATACAGCCTCTCCTCACTTAACGATGGAGTTCCGTTCCTGAGACCACATCGTTAAACGAATTCGTCGCAAAGTGAGGAGCATACTATAATGGTAGTGAGTTTGTGTCAACCATCTTTGATATTGTTTTAATGTCACCCTTTAACAGTCCAAACATAGATCAATGTTTTTACTGCTAGTGCTCCGAGTATTTTGAAAAAAACAAATACGTAACTGTAAAACAAAGAGGACAATTTTTTGTGTGTAATTTAACCCGTAAACAGTCCAAACCCAGAGTCCCGAATATTTTGAAAAAAAAAAATCATTTTCTTTTTAATTAAGGAGGACAATTTTCTGTAAAAAGACAAAAAAAAAAAAATTATGACAAGTACTTACCGAGATTTAAGACTGAGAAGTTGGCACTGGATGCTCACTTGACGGCAACATCGAGTCCAGCCGCTTGCAGAAGTGTTGCCAATATACCTTTTTCTCTCATTTGTATATTATTTTATATAATTTTTATGTTCTCATAATTACAATTTACAGTACTAGTTCTTGTGATTTCATAGCCAATCTTTGTTCTGACACTAATATTAGGTACTGAAATTGTACTCAAATGATCACACACACACTGACAGGTGAACATTTACACCTGCCTTGATCATTTACTATTGTCTAGATATAAATACAAAGTATTTATAGGTCCCAGCCATGTTTTAAGACATGCTGGAGTACAGTGGACCCCCGGTGTTCGTCCTGCTCAAAACACTCCATTTTATGTAAGTATATTTTTTTAAATGCTTTTATAAGTGTAATTTTGGGGGTCTAAAAGGACTAGTCTACTTTACATTATTTCTTAAGGGAATAAATTCGGTTGGTAATGGCACTTGAACAGCATTCTATTACGAAAAATGGACGAACACCGGGGGTCCACTGTATATATGAAACTACTTGAAGCATGGTGTTTATGACAAGTGTCACTAAACTGCTGACAGGGTAAGCAGTGGAGTAACACTTGATGATCGACTAGTCTACTTTACATTATTTCTTAAGGGAATAAATTCGGTTGGTAATGGCACTTGAACAGCATTCTATTACGAAAAATGGACGAACACCGGGGGTCCACTGTATATATGAAACTACTTGAAGCATGGTGTTTATGACAAGTGTCACTAAACTGCTGACAGGGTAAGCAGTGGAGTGACACTTGATGATCATGCGCTGCTGCATGGAACCCTAGCTTTATTTGCTTTCACTGTTACACACAAACATGTCTGTCTATCTAGCTATATCTGTTTATCTGTCTTTCTGTCTGCCTGTGTGTGTGTCTGTCTTTCTGTCTACCAGTGTGTGTCTGTCTTTCTGCCTACCTTTGTGTGTGTCTTTCTGTCTGCCTGTGTGTGTGTCTCTTTCTGTCTGCCTGTGAATGTCTCTCTTTCTGTCTGCCTGTGAGTGTGTCTGTCTAGCTATGTCTGTTTATGTGTCTTTCTGTCTGCCTGTGAGTGTGTCTGTCTAGCTATGTCTGTTTATCTGTCTTTCTGTCTGCCAGTGTGTGTGTGTCATTCTGTCTGCTTGTCCCTCTTGTCTCAGAGTTGCTCATGAACCAACTGGTATTGCACACGATCACATCTGATTCCTGAACAAGTGAAAATGTGTATTACTTGTCAGTTGTCAGTCATGGTTATTATGTATTATATCTACACTGTCTGGATTTTTTGGGTTATCCTACGTAATTTACACTATGTATAATTGTATTTACGTATGTGTACCTGTGAGATAGAGACAGACAGACAGGGAAAGAGATAGACAGATAGACAGACAGACAGACAGACAGACAGACGGAGATAGAGACAGCCAATCAGCTAGCCGGCAGGCCAGC
The DNA here is from genome assembly GCA_009830355.1 of Cherax destructor. Classification (NCBI taxonomy): domain Eukaryota; kingdom Metazoa; phylum Arthropoda; class Malacostraca; order Decapoda; family Parastacidae; genus Cherax; species Cherax destructor. The sequence continues at coordinate 122,571 of WNWK01002496.1, read as the reverse complement.
CAGCCTGCCAAACTTGTATTACACGTTCCAGAATTGTTTCTTTTTACTTAGGGCATAGGTTATAGGACATTCTGGCAGGATGACACTACCAGTGGTACCAAAATTGGAAGGGTATTGCACAAATGTTGCACATGGGTTATTATCGAGGTTTTTTATACATATTTCCTTGACCACTTGTGGCCACATCCACCTCAAAGCCACTAAACTCGGGGTCAACATCACTTTCCTCTTAAAAAGGGAGTGTTAATACGACATGACATCAGTGAATCCTTGGTTTTTTCTGCCCTGTTTGCTCTAGTTGGCACTCAATTGAACTGGTGCTCCCACAAGGTACTAAGTGGCCCCAGATTTTTTTTAATACTATGCACACCGAGTGTTAAGACCCATTCTATGCTGACCAGGCATCTCAGGCCAATCGTGCCAAATTTGGAGGCAGGAAAAATAAAACGTTGATCTACGTTTGGAGTGCTAGCGGTACTAACGTTGATCTACATTTGGACCGTTAATGGGTTAAAAAAAAAAAAAAGGATTTTTAGAGCCAGTACTTATCGAGATATAAGGCAGTGAAGTTGGTACCGGATGCTCACCTGATGGCAACATTGAATCGTGCCTCTTGCAGAAATGTTGCTAATTTCACTTTCTCTTTTTTTTTTTTAATTTACGTAGTTTTTATGTTCAGATAATTATAATTTTAAGTAGTTCTTATGACATCATAGCCAATCTTTGTTCTTACACAAATATTAGGTAGGAATACAGCAATCAAACAGTCACAAACACACTGTTGCATCTTTTGACTAAGATTGTGCATTTATCAGAGATAACAGAATCATGATTACTTGGCACCCAAGGTAGAAAACAGAGTGTTATGCTTAGATTTCACACGAAAGACAGGAAAAACGATCTAATAAAGTCATCAATTAGTGCAAAAAAATATCTTTATGTAAATGAGTCTCACAAAAAAAGTCAGAACCTACTATACAGAGTAAGAAAACTTAAACGTGAGAATAATGACCAAATCCACCAGTGCTTCACACGGGATGGGAAAATCCTGGTTAGGAAAACAAATGTAGGCCATGCTTATTATATCACAAATGAAAATGAACTGTCCAACTTCCTTCGAGATGCTAATCTTACAAGACTGATCAACCTCAATGACCAAATCCTTAGACTACGTTAGTGCAATAATTGTTCTAGTAACTGCTACCTCACTATCTTAAATTTCTCACAAAATCTGATTGTGTGACTTATTTTGTATTTTATATATATATATATATATATATATCTTTTCCTTATTTGTAACCATTTGTTATTTATTTCTTAATACATATTTACCATTACCATTTCCCAACCTTAACTATTTACAGTATTAGTAATCACTATTTACTTGAAATTTGATTAAAACCTTTTTACTATTAGTCCACTCTACTTTATAAAATTTGTGGTAAATTGTGTGACTTATTTTATATTCTTGTATTAAAATAACTACCTCATTGTATATGTGACTTATTTTATATTTCTTGTAATATTAGAAGCAACTACCAAATAATTGCAATTATTTGCTTATATTTTTTAAATACCTTTTTACCATTAGCCAACTTCAATCACTTTATTTGCTTAAAATTTGATCAAAACCATTTTTACTATTAGTCCAATAGTTCTTTGCATTCATTTACCTCTTATTGCCTTTATAAACTAAAAGTTTCAACCAGTGCAATATTGAATCAAAATAATTGTCCATAACAATTTAATACTAGTCATAGAAATTATTCCAACCATTCATTAGCCAGTTCAATTAGTATATCATCAACATTGTTCAAATATCCTACATCTCTGTGAACAATTGTTCAAAATTGTAATAATCCAATAGTCAGTAAGAATTTAATCTAGTACCATATTATCACGTTTAGCATAATCCATTGTTCTCAAGTCTAGTTATAGAATCACACTAAATCTTATGATTACAGGCATTGATCCAGATATCAACCTATTATTAAATGACTTACATGATTCCAACAGCAACTGTAACTATTACACAGCAGATCAAGCAAAGACATTACTCAGAGCCAACAATAACATAACTATCTTCAATTACAATGTTAGATCTTTGAGCAAACATTATGATGACCTCACAGCACTACTCCAATCCCTACAGACCAATATGTCAATCATCACACTCACTGAGACCTGGCTAAAGCCTGATACTACAGGTGTCTATGCCATCCCAGGTTACACAGCCATTCACAACTGTAGGACAGATCAGCAAGGGGGTGGAATAGCTATATATTATTCAGATCAACTTGAATGTATCAATAACCCTTAAACAAGGGATGAGCATGGAGAATATATTATAGCTAAATTTAAATCAAAAGACCTGCAAAACCCTCACAGTGATAAACATCTACAGATTACCACACTCAAACATCCACCACTTTAGTGAAAAACTAGGAAACCTGATAACTGATGCACACATGAACAAAGACCATTTGCTGCTCGCAGGAGATTTCAACATAAATCTCCTACATGACCAGGACCCACAGGTAACTGAATTCACAAAAACTATGAGCAACTGCTTGTTACTACCAACAATATCAAAACCTACAAGAATCTCCGAGACTAGTACCTCATTATTAGACCATAGCTACAGTGGGAGCAAAAGGTAGATGGGATACAAGGAAAATAGAAGCAGTAAGTAAGAGAGAGGTGAAGGTTTATAAACTAAAAGAGGAGGCAGTTAGGGTAAGATATAAACAACTATTGGAGGATAGATGGGCTAGTGAGAGTGTAGGCAATGGGGTCGAAGATGTATGGGGTAGATTTAAAAATGTAGTGTTAGAGTGTTCAGCAGAAGTTTGTGGTTACAGGCGAGTGGGTGCGGGAGGGAAGAAGAGCGATTGGTAGAATGATGATGTAAAGAGAGTAGTAAGGGAGAAAAAGTTAGCATATGAGAGGTTTTTACAAAGTAGAAGTGATGCAAGGAGGGAAGAGTATATGGAGAGAAAAAGAGAGGTTAAGAGAGTGGTGAAGCAATGTAAAAGAGAGCAAATGAGAGAGTGGTGAGATGTTATCAACAAATTTTGTTGAAAATAAGAAAAAGTTTTGGAGTGAGATTAATAAGTTGAGGAAGCCTAGGGAACAAAGGGATTTGACAGTTAAAAATAGGAGAGGAGAGTTATTAAATGGAGAGTTAGAGGTATCGGGAAGATGGAGGGAATATTTTGAGGAGTTGTTAAATGTTGATGAAGACAGGGAAGCTGTGATTTCGTGTATAGGGCAAGGAGGAATAACATCTTGTAGGAGTGTGGAAGAGCCAGTTGTGAGTGTGGGGAAGTTCGTGAGGCAGTGGGTAGAATGAAAGGGGTAAGGCAGCTGGGATTGATGGGATAAAGATAGAAATGTTAAAAGCAGGTGGGGATATACTTTGGAGTGGTTAGTGCTATTATTTAATAAATGTATGGAAGAGGGTAAGGTACCTAGGATTAGCAGAGAGCGTGTATTGTTCCTTTGTATAAAGGCAAAGGGGACAAAAGAGAGTGCAAAAAATTATAGGGGAATAAGTCTGTTGAGTGTACCTGGTAAAGTGTATGGTAGAGTTATTATTGAAAGAATTAAGAGTAAGACAGAAAGCAGGATAGCAGATGAACAAGGGGCTTTAGGAAAGGTAGGGGTGTGTAGACCAAGTGTTTACAGTGAAACATATAGGTGAACAGTATTTGGATAAGGGTAAAGAGGTTTTTGTGGCATTTATGGATTTGGAAAAGGCGTATGATAGGGTGGATAGGGGGGCAATGTGGCAGATGTTGCAGGTGTATGGAATAGGAGGTAGGTTACTGAAAGCAGTGAATAGTTTTTATGAGGATAGTGAGGCTCAAGTTAGAGTGTGTAGGAGGGAAGGGACTATTTCCAGTAAAAGTGGGCCTTAGACAAGGATGTGTGATGTCACCGTGGTTGTTCAATATATTTATAGATGGGGTTGTAAGAGAAGTGAATGCGAGGGTCTTGGCAAGAGGTGTGGGGTTAAAAGATAAAGAATTAAATACAAAGTGGGAGTTGTCACAGTTGCTTTTTGCTGATGACACTGTGCTTTTGGGAGATTCTGAAGAGAAGTTGCAGAGTTGGTGGATGAATTTGGTAGGGTGTGTAAAATAAGAAAATTGAAAGTGAATATAGGAAAGAGTAAGGTGATGAGGATAACAAAAAGATTAAGTGACGAAAGATTGGATATCAGATTGGAGGGAGAGAGTATGGAGGAGGTGAATGTATTCAGATATTTGGGAGTGGACATGTCAGCAGATGGGTCTATGAAGGATGAGGTGAATCATAGAATTGATGAGGGAAAAAGGGTGAGTGGAGCACTCTGAGTCTGTGGAGACAAAGAACTTTGTCCATGGAAGTAAAGAAGGGAATGTATGAGAGTATAGTTATACCAACACTCTTATATGGGTGTGAAGCATGGGTGATGAATGTTGCAACGAGAAGGCTGGAGGCAGTGGAGATGTCATGTCTGAGGTCAATGTGTGGTGTGAATATAATGCAGAGAATTCGAGTTTGGAAATTAGGAAGAGGTGCGGATTACCAAAACTATTATCCAGAGAGCTGAGGATGGGTTGTTGAGGTGGTTCGGACATGTAGAGAGAATGGAACGAGACAGAATAACTCCGAGTGTATAAGTCTGTAGTGGAGGGAAGGGGGTAGGGGTCGGCCTAGGAAAGGTTGGAGGGAGGGGGTAAAGGAAGTTTTGTGTGCGAGGGGCTTTGACTTCCAGCAAGCATGTGTGAGCGTATTTGATAGGAGTGAATGGAGACAAATGGTTTTTAATACTTGACGTGCTGTTGGAGTGTGAGCAAAGTAACATTTATGAAGGGATTCAGGGAAACCGGCAGGCCGGACTTGAGTCCTGGAGATGGGAAGTACAGTGTCTGCACTCTGAAGGAGGGGTGTTAATGTTGCAGTTTTATAACTGTAGTGTAAAGCACCCCTCTGGCAAGACAGTGATGGAGTGAATGATGATGAAAGTTTTTTTTTTTCGGGCCACACTCCCTTGGTGGGAATCGGCCGATGTGTTAATAAATAAAAAAATATTAGACCACATCTGGACTAACACTATATCCCCTCTAAAATCAGGTATAATCACAGACAACACCACAGACCACTACCCTACCTTTCTCATAACCAACCTAGGCAAATTGCCCCAAGATATTACAAAAGTTACCTTCAGACTACATAATGAGTCAGCTGTTAATAACTTTATAATAGCTATGACTAACATTGACTGGCATAATGAATTAGAAACATATTCAGATACTAATGAATGCATCAAGAATTTTCTTAAAAAAAAAAAAAAAAAACACCACCTCTATAACAGACATTGCCCTAAAAAACTAAACAGATCACAGCTAAGAGACTTAACAATCCCTGGCTAACACCCAGCATCCTTAAATCCATTAACAAAAGGCACCAATATGAAAAACAATACACAAGGGGTCTAATAACCAGAGAACAATCCAAACGCAACTCATCAATCCTTACCAGCCTGATAAGAAGGTCCAAAAAATTGTATTATGAGAACAGACTCCAGACCATAAAAGGTGATATGAAAAAGACCTGGAAAACCCTATCTGCAATTCTAGGAAATTAAAAGATATCCAAGAACAATACCATCAAATTATCAAAAACAGATGAACCCCTACTCTCACCAACTGAGACAGCAAACAGACTTAATGTTTTCTTCTCCACCATAGGAAAGAATCTAGCGAGTAAAATCCCAAGCTCGAACACCCGGCCAACAGACTACCTCACCAACACCTACCCTAATACACTATTCCTAGCTCCTACCAACCCAATTGAAGTCTCGCTCCTAATCAACACCCTTAAAAACAAGGCAGGACACAAACAGCTTACCACCTTTTATGTACAAAAAAGCTTCACAAGTACTGTCACCAATTATAGCAACACTTTTCAATAAATCCATTGAAACCTCTACCTTCCCATCAATTCTCAAAATAGCTAGGGTCACCCCGATCCAAAAAGGAGGTGATCAAACTCACCTGAATAATTATAGATCAATTTCTAATTTACCACTGCTTTCTAAAATCTTTGAAAAATTATTTCATAGACAGATTTATTCCTACCTCGTCTCACACAATGTACTCAACCCCTGTCAATTTGGATTCAGGACCAACAAGAATACAAACGATGCTATTATACACATGCTAGAGTTAATATACACCGCACTTGAGAAGAAAGAAGTCCACCTGGGAATCTTCATAGACCTACGCAAAGCTTTTGATACAGTCGACCATGATTTACTGCTCACAAAATTAGCACACTATGGTATAAGGGGGCACCCACTCAACTACCTAAAGTCATACCTTAGCAACAGAAGCCAATACAGTCAACCCTCCGTTTTCTTGCATAATCCGTTCCTGAGGGATGCACTAAAACTGAAACACCCGAAAACTGAAACCATTTTCCCCTTAAGAAATAATGGAAATTCAATTAATCCGTTCCAGAAACCCAGAAGTTTGAAAAAAAAAAATTGGGGGGCCTTAAAGATAGATTTACATACACAAATGAATGAACTGAATGTGACACTTACCTTTAGTGAAGACTGGTGTTGCTGGATGGAAGAGAGGGAGGAGGGGAGAAGGAAGAGAGGCTATTGTTTGGAAGGGGAATCCCCTTCCATAAGGCATTTAGGTACCAAGTCCTTATCCGGGGTCACTTCCCTGCATGCCTGCTACACTCCCTCCCTGCCTGCTACACTCCCTGCATACATGCTACACTCCCTGCATACATGCTACACTCCCTGCATGCATGCTACACTCTTAAATTCCATTGTGTTTCTCACTTTCTTTACCAAAGGACTGGCACTAGGAGCTTTCTTTGGCCCCATGGTAGCTTATTTAGTAGTCTCACACAATAATCAAGGGCCAAAAACAATGAATTGTTAATAAATGTTTTGTATGAACTCCTGGGATGATGTTCACTCAAGCATAAACAATGCTACACTGCGTGACAATGTGCGTGGGTGGCGGTCTAGCGGGCTTTGTATGTGCGGGGCACTGGTGGACAGGTTCCGTACAAAGCACGAAAACTGAGGTAAAATTTCCCCAAAAAAACTGCACGAAAACTGAAACACACGAAAACAGAGATACACGAAAACAGAGGGTTGACTGTACGTGTACACAAATGAAGTGAACTCTTCCACACAACAAATTACAGTTGGAGTCCCTCAAGGAAGTGTCCTGGGGCCACTCCTATTCCTCATTTACATAAATGACCTACCGAATGCATCACAACTACTCAAACCCATATTATTTGCAGATGACACAACATATGTCTTCTCTCACCCAAATCCAGTCATACTGGCCAACACTGTTAATGCCGAATTACAGAAAATATCAACATGGATGACGACAAACAAGCTTACTCTCAATACTGACAAGACTTACTTCATTCAGTTTGGAAACAAAGCCACAAATGTTTCACTTAACATAATGCTCAATAGTTCACCCATCACAAGACTCACAGTGGGAAAATTCCTAGGAATACACCTTGACAGTAGTCTAAAATTCCAAACACACATACAACAAATTTCCAAGAAAATCTCACAGACAGTAGGCATATTATCAAAAATATGCTATTATGTGCCACAATCAGCTCTCCTTGCACTATATCATTCCCTTATCTACCCTTATCTTAACTATGGAATCTGTGCATGGGGCTCAACAACATGCAAGGCAGGTCCATGACCCACCTAGTCAGGTCACATCCTCTGAAGGAAGGCGCATGGCATCAGACATAGTAGCACAAGCTTGTCAGATCCAACTCAAACCCACGCACAGTTACTCATGTATTTATCTAACCTAGTTTTACTTTCCTCTTATAAGGGGAGTGTTAATGCGACATAACATCATTGAATCCCTGGTGTTTGCCACACTATTTGCTCTAGCTGGCACTCAATCGAACTGGTGCTCCCACAAGGTACTAAGTGGTCCCCGATTTTTTTAATACTGCGCACACTGAGGGCGAAGACCCATTCTCTCCTGTCTAGGCGACTCAGGCCTATCGCACTAAATTTGAACGAATGTAAAATAAAACGTAGATGTACATTCGGTCAGCTACGCGCGTGAACGTATATCTACGTGTGGACAGTTTAAGGGTTAAGTATGTGATTTTCACGTACATAGTGGGAAACCACTAGTTAGAGTGCCGGTTACTAATTCAGGGACTGGCCTGTCTCCCGCAAAGTCACGCAATCCAACCTTATGTTAGCTTACCACTCACTGGTACAGTGAGTAGGTTCACCCACTCACTCCCGAGTAGTACTCTGCCTTGTACTCACACGCTTAGTCTGATCTCTGTTTTCTAGAGTTCTCTATTCAAATTCCGATCCCTTGCAAAGGAATATCGCTGAAACTTCCTGTATGGATTATTTGAATTTAATGTCTCTGTGAAGACATTGATATGAGTTGTGTTAGCAACGTATCAGTTATTTCATGTCATATACTGACTGCCTAACTCTACTAACAATAACTGTATAATGTATATAATTCTACCCTTTATGTGTAAAGGGAAAGAAAAGTAATTTCATGCTCTTTATTAATATTATGGTTGATAGAGATATGAAGATCCAATCTAAGTTTTATTATTATTAAAGACAAGGATTTTACTCATGAGTTTTGGTCATCCTAAAAGAAAGTAAAGGTTAACAAAGAAAGCCTCTTTGGTTAAGAAGGCTATATTTGCCGCACTAAACCCTTGTTGCCATTGGAGTCTTCCCCTAGACAAAGCCCATGTACAAACTGGTTCCACAAGATTTAATCAGTGGAACATTCTTGCCCCTCCATACGCAACACACACTGACAGGCGAACATGTTCACCTACCTCAGTCACATACTGTCTAGAAATATACAAATTATTTATAGGTCCCAGCAATGTTTTTAGAAGTGCTGGAGTATACGAAACCTCTTGAAGCACAGTGACAGAGTTGCACTCTAAATTGCTGATGGTGCAGTTACTCAACATTGCTGCACCATCAGGACTGCCCGCAGTGAACCCTCTCACTGTTCCACACACACAAGCATGACTTCTTTGTCTGTCTGTGTCTGTCTACCTCTGTCTATGTTTATCTGCCTGTCTCTCTCTGTCTGCCTGTCTGTCTACCTGCCTCTCTCTCTCTGTTTTCCTGTATCTGTCTGCCTGTCTCTGTCTTCCTGCCTGCCTGTCTGACTGTCTGTCTGTCTCTGTCTTCCTGCCTGCCTGTCTGTCTCTGTCTGCCAGCCTGCCAGATTGATTGATTGCCTGCCTGCCTTCCTGTCTCAAGAGAGTGCCACTCAAGAACCTGATTGTTAACTAGACTTTGGAACAGGTATTACACAAGTTCCATAATTGCCACATATGCACAAGTGGAAACATACAACTGTGGAATAAATGTGTATTACTTGCCAAAATAATACTTATGCTTTATATCTACAAGCACAGTATAGCACTGACTTTTTTGGGTTATCCTAGGCAATTTACACTGTGTGATAACAGTACTTATGTGTATCTGTGCCTAAATAAACTTAGTCCTTGATTCTGTTCAAGGGATGCCTGTCATTCAAGCAATTTGCTTGCTATATATTTCTTGAAGGACAGGCGTCCCTTGAACAGAATCAAGGACTAAGTTTATTTAGGCACAGGTACACACAAGTACAATTATCATAGTGTAAATTGCTTAGTCTAACCCCCAAAAAAGCCAAACAAAGTGCTTTACTGTTCTTGTAGATATGAGGGATAAGCATGACTGTGGCAAGTAATACACAATTAGGCCACAGTTGTATGTTGCCACTTGTGCAGATGTGAAAATTCTGCAACTTGTGTAAATACCTGTTCCAAAGTCTAGCTGACTACCAGGTTCAAGAGTGGCCACCCACCCAAACACGTATTACACATGTTGCAGAAATGTTTCTCTTTACCTAGGGCATAGGTTATAGGACATTCTGGCAGGATGACGCTACCAGCTGTATTAACCCTTAAACTGTCCACACGTAGATCTACGTTCACTCGCGTACTGCTCCGAATATTTTGAAAAAAAAAAAAATCTTTTTTTTTTTTAAATGAAGAGAGCATTTTTATAAACAGGATAGGCTAAAAAAATTTTTTTTTAGGGCCAGTACTTACCGAGATATAAGCCCACCAAGTTGGTGCTGGATGCTCACCTGATGGCAACATCAAGTCCTGCCGCTTGCAAAAGTAATGCGGATATACTTTTTTTTCTAGTTTTTATTTTAATTTATATAATTTTTATGTTCTGATAATTACAATTTATAATAGTTCTTGTGATTTCATAGCCAATCTTTGTTCTAACACTAATATTAGGTACTGAAATAGTACTCAAATAGTCACAATCACACCAACAGGTGAACATTTTCACCTGCCTTGGTCATTTACTATTGTCTATAAATATATACGAAGTATTTATAGGTCCCATCAATGTTTTAGACATCCTGGAGTATATATGAAACTCCTTGAAGAATGGTGTTATGACAATTGTCAGATAACTACTGATAAGGCAGTGACATTGATGAATGAATGTGTGCAGGGAACCCTCGCTTTTCACTGTCTGTATCTGTCTATCTATATGTCTTTCTATCTGTCTGTCTATCTATCTGTCTATCTATCTGTCTAACTCTGCTTCTCTGTCTTTCTGTCTGCCTGCCTATGTGTGCCTAGAGTATAATATGAAATTCCTTGAAGAATGGTGTTACGACAAGTGTCAGATAACACTGACAGTCCAATGACATTGATGAATGTGAGCAGGGAACCCTCGTTTTGTTTTCACTGTCTGTATCTGTCTGTCTATCTATCTGTGTCTGTCTATCTGTCTGTCTATCTGTCTCTATCTATCTGTCTGTCTATCTGTCTAGCTCTGCTTATCTGTCTTTCTGTCTGCCTGTGTGTGTGTCTTTCCGTCTGCTTGTCTCAGTCTCAGAGTGCGGCTCGTAAACGAACAGGTATTATACACGATGCAGAAGTGACATGACAAAGCGTATTACTTGCCAGTCATGCTTATTATGTCTTATATCTACAAACATTGTATAGCACTTTGCCTGGAATTTTTGGGTTATCCTAGGTAATTTACACTATGTATAATAACTGTACTTATGGGTACATGTGAGAGAGAGATATTACAGATATATATATAGATAGACAGAGATATAGGACAGATATAGACAGATACAGACAGAGATATAGACAGCCAGAGACAGCCAAAGCCAGCCAGCCTGCCGAATATATAAGAACATAAAAAAGAAGGAACACTGCAGAAGGCTTACTGGCCCATGCAAGGCAAGTCCATGTCACCCCCTGGCTTAGACCAATGACCCACCTAGTCAGGTCACATCCTCTGAAGGAAGGAGCATGGCATCAGACCTAGTAGCACAAGCTAGTCAGGTCCAACTCACACCCACCCACAGCCACTCATGTATTTATCTAACCTATTTTTCTTTCCTCTTATAAGGGGAGTGTTAATGTGACATGACATCAGTGAATCCCCAGTGTTTGGCACACTATTTGCTCTAGTTGGAGCTCAATTGAACTGGTGCTCCCACAAAGTACTAAGTGGTCCAGGATTTTTTTAATACTGCGCACACTGAGAGCGCAGACCCATTCTCTCAATGTCTAGGCGACTCAGGCCTATCGCACTAAATTTGAAGGAATGAAAAATAAAACGTTGATCTACGTTCGGAGCAGTACGCGTACAAACGTATATCTACGTTTGGACAGTTAAAGGGTTAAAATTGAAAGGATGTGACACAAATGTTGCACATGGGTTATTATCTAGGTTTTTTATATTTCCTCGACAACTTGTGGCCACATTCATCTCAGCCACTCAACTCTGGGTCAACATCACTTTCCTCCCTAAAGGAGAGTGTTAATACGACATGGCATTAGTGAATCCCTGGGATTTGTCACGCTGTTTGCTCTAGCTGGTGCTCAATTGAAGTGGTGCTCCCACAAGGTACTAAGTGGTCCCAGATTTTTTTAAAACTGCACACACTGAGTGTTAAGACCCATTCTATACTGCCTAGACCTATCAGGCCACTAGCTAAATCTGAAGGTATATTAGGGGCTTTTGGCATGTACATCTCATTTATACCTATGTATCATGTCTACCTATGTATCATTGTACCATGTCTAAATAAACTATTATTATTATTATTATTGATCTACATTTGAAGCGCTAGCAGTACGAATGTAGATCTACGTTTGGGCACTTAAAGGGTTACTTTCATGGCTCCAACAGTGAAGGGGTTAGCATCTTAAATCCTTGTCTATGATTAGTAAGAGAATTTTCCTAGGATACATACCTTTTACACTTTGTACACTGAGCCATGTTTTTCTGGGCTATTGCCCGATATGCTTTCTGACAAATTGGGCAGGCAAGCCCTTTATTGCGAAGTTGGTAACAGGAATCACACACGGTGAAGTTAGAATGCCATCGTGATGACAAGCCATTGCCTGGTGTTCGAGAACCACAGTCCCCACAAGCACGACATGTCTGTTGGTGAAATAAATTATTAATGAGATAAGTTTTTTAGATTTTGAGATGAATTATATTTTGTGTAGAGTATTTACCTATTTGTAGTACAGTAATGAGGAATAAACCAGGCTCTAGAGTATCATCTCTTTCATGTACTCTTTTATAATACTTTAAAAAGATTTAAATAGATGTACAGTAGATCGTCATTTAGCACGGTAGTTACGTTCCTGAAAACGTTGTGTTAGATAATTTTGTGTTAGATAATTAAAAGAACTTATGGGAAAAATAGGGTTACGTTCCTGGGAGTCCCCAAAAAGCCAAACAAGTTTTTTTTAGACCAACAGATTTTACAAAAATAAAAGTGAATATGTAATTGTAGTTTATTACCGTGATGTATTATGTTGTTTTTACTGCTTAAGACTACAAATGTAAACAGAAATGATAGTATTTACCTTAAATTGTGGTGCTGTTGTGGATGATTGTGAAGAGAGTGAGAGTTATGATGTGGCCCTACTGGGCTGAGGTGGATAGTAGAGTTCTGGAACTGAAGTCGAGGTTGTACTGAGTGTCTCTAACTTTAAGTCATTCAGGTCGTCAATCATTCAGTAAGTCAGTCAACATCAGTGTCAGTATAGTAGTCAGTCATAGTCATTCAGTAAGTCAGTCAAGTCATTCAGTAAGTCAGTCAAGTTCAGTAGTCATAATCTAGTAAGTCAGTCAAGTCATTCAGTAAGTCAGTCAAGTCATTCAGTAAGTCAGTCAAGTCATTCAGTAAGTCAGTCAAGTCATTCAGTAAGTCAGTCAAGTCATTCAGTAAGTCAGTCAAGTCATTCAGTAAGTCAGTCAAGTCATTCAGTAAGTCAGTCAAGTCATTCAGTAAGTCAGTCAAGTCATTCAGTAAGTCAGTCAAGTCATTCAGTAAGTCAGTCAAGTCATTCAGTAAGTCAGCAGTCATTCAGTAAGTCAGTCAAGTCATTCAGTAAGTCAGTCAAGTCATTCAGTAAGTCAGTCAAGTCATTCAGGTCAAGTCCAGTGCAGTCAAGTCATTCAGTAAGTCAGTCAAGTCATTCAGTAAGCAGTCAAGTCATTCAGTAAGTCAGTCAGTCATTCAGTAAGTCAGTCAAGTCATTCAGTAAGTCAGTCAAGTCATTCAGTAAGTCAGTCAAGTCCATTCAGTCAAGTCATAAGTCATTCAGTAAGTCAGTAAGTCATTCAGTAAGTCAGTAGTCATCAGTAGTCAGTCATTCAGTAAGTCAGTCAGTCAGTCAAGTCATTCAGTAAGTCAGTCAAGTCATTCAGTAAGTCAGTCAAGTCATTCAGTAAGTCAGTCAAGTCATTCAGTAAGTCAGTCAAGTCATTCAGTAAGTCAGTCAAGTCATTCAGTAAGTCAGTCAAGTCATTCAGTAAGTCAGTAAGTCATTCAGTAAGTCAGTAAGTCATTCAGTAAGTCAGTAAGTCATTCAGTAAGTCAGTAAGTCATTCAGTAAGTCAGTAAGTCATTCAGTAAGTCAGTAAGTCATTCAGTAAGTCAGTAAGCATTCAGTAAGTCAGTAAGTCATTCAGTAAGTCAGTAAAGTCATTCAGTAAGTCAGTCAAGTCATTCAGTAAGTCAGTCAGCATTCAGTAAGCAGTCAAGTCATTCAGTAAGTCAGTCAAGTCATTCAGTAAGTCAGTCAAGTCATTCAGTAAGTCAGTCAAGTCATTCAGTAAGTCAGTCAAGTCATTCAGTAAGTCAGTCAGCATTCAGTAAGTCAGTAAGTCATTCAGTAAGTCAGTAAGTCATTCAGTAAGTCAGTAAGTCATTCAGTAAGTCGAAGTCATTCAGTAAGTCAGTCAGTCAGTCAAGTCATTCAGTAAGTCAGTCAGTCAGTCAAGTCATTCAGTAAGTCAGTCAGTCATTCAGTAAGTCAGTCAAGTCATTCAGTAAGTCAGTCGTCATTCAGTAAGTCAGTCAAGTCATTCAGTAAGTCAGTCAAGTCATTCAGTAAGTCAGTCAAGTCATTCAGTAAGTCAGTCAAGTCATTCAGTAAGTCAGTAAGTCATTCAGTAAGTCAGTAAGTCATTCAGTAAGTCAGTAAGTCATTCAGTAAGTCAGTAAGTCATTCAGTAAGTCAGTAAGTCATTCAGTAAGTCAGTCAGTCAGTCAAGTCATTCAGTAAGTCAGTCAAGTCATTCAGTAAGTCAGTCAAGTCATTCAGTAAGTCAGTCAAGTCATTCAATAAGTCAGTCAAGTCATTCAGTAAGTCAGTCAAGTCATTCAGTAAGTCAGTCAAGTCATTCAGTAAGTCAGTCAAGTCATTCAGTAAGTCAGTCAAGTCATTCAGTAAGTCAGTCAAGTCAGTCAGTCAGTCAGTCAGTCAGTCAGTCAGTCAGTCAGTCAGTCAGTCATACAAACTTATGTTTACCTCTTTTTATGTGTACAAAGTAACACTTCATTACCACCACGGGTTATGTCTTGTCTATTATCTTTGTTTTCTTCGTTAATTCTAAGACTTAAATGCTTACACCTTTTCTTGCCACTTTGAGCAACACTGGTATGCCTACTGGGTGTCATGATTGCTTGGCAGATACAAGATATAGCAAGTTAAAGATCAAAACACAATTCACTCACTCTCATTCTTCACAAACACAGCTGGCTTGTAGCAGAGGACTTTTTTTGATGCATATGAAATACGAATGGTGGGATGATGGGGTCCGGGGTGGCTGGGGAAGGTGGGTGGTGTCCGCTGAACCACAACAAGGGGGCCGCTTGAGGGCCCCGCAAACTGTAAGTAAGTTTATTCAGGTATACACAGATACAGTTACAAAGATTATCATACATAGCAGCATATGTGTAGAGAACCTAGGATAACCCAAAAGTGTCAGAGTGACTTATTTCCATTCTGTCTTGACTTTTTTGGGTTATCCTAGGTTATCTACACATATGCTGCTATGTATGATAATCAATGTAACTGTACTCACCTAATTGTGGTTGCAGGGGTCGAGACTCAGCTCCTGGCCCCGTTAACTGAATAAACTTACAGTTTGCGGGAAGGAAAAACAAATTCCCTTTTCCTCTAAGCACGAGGATTGGGCTTACACTTGAAATCACCTGATGCATTACCGCAAAGGAGCAAGGTGAAGCGATCCTGGTGCACTTTTCTCTTGCTGACTGACATAAGTTCGTGTTGGCATTTTCTTCCAGAAAACACTTGTCTGGTCAGCATTAAACACTTCATGTGGCTCATAGCCACCCTCAGTAGGACCCCCACTGACTCAATGGTGTTAGATAATAATGTGCCGCAATTCTTCAATCGTGCAATACCCATAATGTGCAACATAATCTCGTGCTAAATAACGGTCTACTGTAGTACACATACAGCCTCCTATAATTTATTCCAGTAATCAATTCTGTTTCTAAAGAAGAATTTACAAAATCTTTGTTACACACTTTTAAACTTAAAATTAAAACTTCACATCCATGATGTTACTTTAGTGAAAAGTATTATCTAAGTTTGGAAGATTAAAGGTCACAATGCCATGGCATAAACAATTCATATATAACCCACAATTAGGAGAGGAATTCTAGATGTAATCTAAGCTTCTTCTAAGTGTTTGTTATAGGTTTCTTTTGTTGTTTATGCATTTATACAATATCATCATAACTTCTCTCTCACTTCTCTTCCAACATCAGTACTGTATACCCAAGGTTTGATGCTGCCATTTTGGCACCAATTTCATAATTTGACACTGTATTTTATTAAGTTACTCAATACAAGCTGTTTCTTTACATGTGTGCTCGAGAGTAAAGACATATACAGTGGTCCCTCGGTTTTCGTGCATCTCCAAACTCGAACATTTATGTAAGTGTATTTTCGTAAGTGCTGTTGCAAGTGTATTTTTGGGGGTTTGAAATAGACTAACCTACGTGACATTATTTCTTAAGGAAGTAAATTCGTTCGGTAATGGCACTTGAGCAGCATTCTGGAACGAATTTTCGGCGAAAACCGAGGGACCACTGTACAGTGGTACCACGGAGTTCATCAATAGTTCGTTCCAGAAGGCTGTTCAAGTGCTGTTACCGAACGAATTTGTTCCCATAAGTACGAATGTAAATTAGATTAGTCCGTTTCAGACCCCCAAAAATACACTTACAAAGGCACTTACAAAAATACACTTACATAATTGTTTGAGGTGGGAGCTGTACAAAATCTGGGGTACCACTGTACGTCATTACCTATTTGTAATTACTGATATGCACAGTAGCCTCCACACAAGAAAAGTGTGATTAAACAAATTCAACAAAACACACATTATAGAACAAACTCACTTGAAAACCTTCACTCCATTTTAGCAAATGAAATACAGAGTACAGTATCATATTGGTTTCAAACTAGGAACAATATGTTCTTTTTCTTGTTTTGTTCAATCCACATTTTTGTAATTCTAAAAATGTCAACCACACTTATTAACATGACAAGCTCAAAATTTAAGGGCTATCTCAAGTGCCATTTTTAATATTAGTACAATGTTTTCCATTTACAGTAGAACTTCGGTATTCAAAATTAACTAGTTCCTGAGTGTTCTCAATATTGAATCAATTTTTTTCATAGGAAATAATGTAAAATAGATTAATTCGTTCCAGACCCCAAAAGTTGCTCTTCACAAACCATTTTTAAGTCAGAATATTGGTTAATTAAACTTGTAAAAATAAAATAATATATACAAGCAAGAAATCATACATGAACCCTGCAAGAATTTTAATTCCCGTTGCCACATTAGCACTTTTTTATTGCACCTTTATTTTTTATAATAGAAAATAAGGTAAATGTTGACATGCCATATTCCTTGGCTAGGTTTGTTCAACAAGACCTATTCCAGTTTCATGTTTTGAAATAAGTTCCTTTTTTAGTTCAATGGTTGTTCTTACAGCTTTCCTTTTAGGCTTATTTTCTTCACTATTCTTATTTGGGGCCATGATCACTTATTTTCAATAATAAAATAAAAATAACACAAAGTTGTACAAAAATAACAACTGAATCACAAGAGCTCAAAAAGCATGTGTCATTCTGAATATAGTGACATTTGTGAATATTGTTACTTTTTTCCCTCAAAATTTTTTCCAAATACGTACTGATTTTACAAATAAAGGTGCATCCAAATACAGAGGTTCTACTGTATCATGCCCTCTCTTGGTGAGGTATAAAAGTTAACTACAGCAAGTAACCAAGTTCTTCAGCACAGTAAACCACAATATATGCCATCTAAACATATTGCATTTTTATCAATGTCCTTTATTAATTCCTCAACTTTTCTAGTAATTTCAATGCTATTAGTTTCAATTGGTAGTTAGTGACATAAAATGTTCTTAAAATAATTTTCTTCTGAACAGACTCAGAAATTAAATACAGTGGACCCCCAGTTTTCGTACTGCTCCAAACTCAAACAATTATGTAAGTGTATTTTTGTAAGTGCTTTTGTAAGTGTATTTTTGGGGGCTCTAAAAGGACTAATCTAATTTACATTATTCCTTATGGGAACAAATTCGTTTAGTAACGGCACTTGAACAGCATTCTGGAACAAATTAATTACGAAAACCTGGGGTCCACTGTACTGTACCCAGTACTTCACCTATTTCCTATTCCTAAATTACTGACAAACACAGTTAGTTCAGGCAGATGAAAAAAAATTAACTGGAAGTAATCCAAATCAGTGAATTTGTGTGCTGCAGGGTAATCTGACTGAATTCCAGAATTAGAATCATCAGTCAAATGGATGACGGTTGTGGTGGCATGCTATGCAGCGATGTAGTCCTTTGTTGTGGCTGTGTTGGCAGAATAGTGACAACAGGGTGTGTGGTATTAAGGTCAAAAATATGCTGTTATATCATCAACGTCACAATATTCCTGTAAATTGGTACAAGTATCAGCTTGAGACAGCTGTTCTGTGTTGTTCCAACAGATTAGGTGGACACCTGTGTGTGTATGTCTACCTACAATGCTAGTGGCACACACATGATAGTAGAGTTTATGAAATATTTCACTGCAATCTGGGATTATAAAAAAAAATCATTAAATGAGCAGCAATTATAGCTTCTTTTTTTTCTTCTTAGAACTGTCAAACTTTTGGCAAGAGAGAGAGAGTGAGGGTCACCTACTAAAATGCACATGCTTCTTAACATCACCTGTATACCACTAGTCAACAATACTTATATCTCTAAAATAAAGACTAAAGTAAACTCTCAGCATTTATACACCAAGAAATACACACCTCTTAAGTTCGAGAGATAATGAAAAATCTTATAAAACATGTAATACTGTGCAAGTAAGAATTTTTTAATTATTTTACTTATAAACCCTCAATTGAAATAAGGCTGCTTAA
Organism: Cherax destructor; assembly: GCA_009830355.1. NCBI lineage: Eukaryota > Metazoa > Arthropoda > Malacostraca > Decapoda > Parastacidae > Cherax > Cherax destructor. The sequence goes on along the minus strand of WNWK01002496.1, from coordinate 103,685 downwards.
AGTTACTTTTACTGAACCTTTGAGCTAATTTGTCAAAAACAAGAACAATTTCTTACAGAATTATAGAAAATAAAAAAGTTAATACAGTGGTCCCTTGGTTTTCGCCGAAAATTCATTCCAGAATGCTGCTCAAGTGCCATTACCGAACGAATTTACTTCCTTAAGAAATAATGTCACGTAGGTTAGTCTATTTCAGACCCCCAAAAATACACTTGCAACAGCACTTACGAAAATACACTTACATAAATGTTCGAGTTTGGAGATGCACGAAAACCGAGGGACCACTGTATACAGTAAACCTGCACTTGTACAGTAGGTTTCCGTGATAAGACAGCTGAGAAATTGCAGCACAAATTTGTACAAGATGCTGTAAATTTAGAGGAAACAATGGCACACCACAGGATCTTTCCTGTCCACCTTCTGGCCAGTCTACAGTCATGACCACTGTCTTGATGGGGAGAGGCCTTCCACTGTCAGTTTTTTGTGCATACAGTTCCCATACACTCAGTTGTGTGTTAACAAATCAATTTGTAATCCTTTCATGTACCAATCTTGGCTCTGGATAGTAACTATGGCACCAACTAAGTAGAAAACAAGGCAGAAAACAGACGAGGATGAGGAGGAAGGACTTGCAGAAAACGTTGACACTATAACAGTTACATGAGCAATTCCATATTATTGGTATAGTTGCAGGCTTTTGTAATTGGTGTCTTTTTTCTATCTCATAAACATGCAAGATTTCAGGTACATCTTGCTACTTCTACTTACACTTAGGTCATGCTACACATGTACAAGCATATATATACACACACCCCTCTGGGTTTTCTTCTATTTTCTTACTAGTTCTTATTCTTATTTCCTCTCTCCATGGGGAAGTGGAACAGAATTCTTCCTCCGTAAGCCACGTGTGTCGTAAGAGGCGACTAAAATGCCTGGAGCAAGGGGGCTAGTAACCCCTTCCCCTGTATATATTACTAAATGTAAAAGGAGAAACTTTCGTTTTTCCTTTTGGGCCACCCTACCTCGGTGGGAAACGGCCAACGTGTTGAAAGAAAGAAAGTTGCAGGCTTTTTCACTAAAGAGGGCCCAGGAACATCTAAAAGCACTGTTCTGATGCTGGGTCTAGAGAAGTTCATAATGATGACTTACTATCAGCTGAATAAAATTCTGCAGGGTAAGAGACCAAAGATGCATTACAGAATACTTGAGCACTTCAGTACAGCCACCATCTAGGGCTGAGTCTGCATCAACATCACACCAACAACCTCAGCCATCCACCTCACTGTCAAATCCATTTGTTCCCTAGGCTTTCTCAACTTATAATCTCACTCCAAAACTTTTTCTTATTCTCAGCAAAATTGTTGACAGTATTTCACCCACTCTCTCATTTGCTCTCTTTTCACATTCCCTTACCACTCTCTCAACCTCTCTTTCTCTCCATATACTCCTCCTTCCTTATATCACTTCTGCTTTATAAAAACCTCTCATATGCTAACTTTCTCTCTCACCATTCTCTTCACCTCATCATTCCACCAATCACTCCTCCTCCCTCCCGCACCCACCCTCCTATACCCATGAATTTCTGCCAAAAACTAACACTGCATTCTTAAATCTACCCCATACCTTTTTAACCTCAATAACTATAATCTCATTAGCCCATATTTCTACCAACAGTTGCTTATATCTTACCCTAACTACCTCCTCCTCCTCCAGTTTATAAACTTTCTCCACTTTCTTATTCGTTGATGCCATTCTCCTTGTACCCCATCTACCTTTTACTCTCACTGTAGTTAAAAATAAAAAAGTATCTGATATACCTGTTTCCCCTCTATAAACATGCACATCCTGAAGTCTACCCATCAACCTTTCATCCACCAATACATAGTCTATCAAACTACTGTCATTACACCCTATATCATATCACATTTATTCTCTCTTTCTTAAAATATGCAGTGGAACCTCGGTTTTCATGATTAATCCGTTCTAAAAAGACTGACGAAAACCGAATCATACGAAAACTGAAGCAATATTTCCCATAAGAAATAATGTAAATCCAATTAATCTGTTCCAGAAACCCAAAAATATTAACAAAAAATACATTTTATAGAGAATAACTATAGTTTTACATACAGAAAACGATGAGAAATAAATATAAATGACTAATGAACTGGATAAATGAACATTTAAAATCACTTTTACCTTTACTGAAAACTCTTGTGGGTATATGGAAGGCGGCGAGGAGGGAAGAGGGAGGAGGAGAGGTTATTGCTTGGAAAGGGTATCCCTATCCATTAGGACTTCAGGTATCAAGGCCCTATCCAGGGTTACTTCCCTTCTTTGTCCTTTACTGGCACTAGGACCAGCTTGAGAGTCACTGTACCCCTGTTGCACAAAAAATCTGTCCAGAGAGGTCTGTTTCTTCGCCAGGATGGAACTGATCATTGATGCGGACTTCCAGTACATCCTGGTGAGATCAGCCACGTGTACGGCACTTTCATACTTTGCTACAAGATCTTTCTTGAATTCTATCATGTTTCTTGCCTTCTTTATCAAAGGGCTGGCACTCGGAACTTTCTCTGGCCCCCATGGTGCCTTATTTAGCAGCTGCACTCTATAAACAAGCACAAAAAACAATGGATTATTACAAAATGTTTCAGATGAACGCGTGGGGTGATGCTCACTCAACAAGAAACAGGCAGACCGAGTCACAAACCCATAGGATGCTTTGTGTGGGCGCCTCAGTGGCTGAGTCACACAGACGCGTTTGGTACGGACCATTTTCAACTCTACAAAAACCGAGCGGATGTACGAAAATTGGGACAAAATTTCGACGAAAAAAGTCGTCAAAAAACGAATCCTACGAAAACTGGGGTATACGAAAACCGAGGTTCCAATGTATTACCTATTATCAAACCTCTTTCTATACAAAGTTCAATCAAAACCTCCCCATTATCATTTACCCCTGGCACCCCAAACTTACCTACTACTCCCTCTAAAAAATGTTTATCCCACTTTATCATTCAAGTCCCCTACCAAAATTACTCTCTCACTTGGTTCAAAACTCCCTCTACACTCACTTAACATTTCCCAGAATCTCTCTCCTCTACATTCCTCTCTTCTCCAGCTGTATAAACACTTAGTATAACCCACTTTTTGCATCTGACCCTTATTTTAATGCATATAATTCTTGAATTTATACATTTATAATTCCTCTTTTTGCATACGTAAATATAAATACAGTGGACCCCTCGCTATTCGAACACTCCAAAGCTCACCCTTTTATGTAAGTTTATTATTGTAAGTGCTTTTATAAGTGTATTTTTGGGGGTCTGAAATGGACTAATCTAATTTACATCATTCCTTATGGGAATAAATTTGTTTGGTAAAAGTACTTGAACAGCATTCTGGAATGAGGGTGAGTTTTGGAGTGTTCGAATAGCGAGGGTCCACTGTATTTTGGATTTTCCCATTTTTTTTTTTTGTGCTTTTGTTTCTTCTGTCTGATATGAATGCTTTATTTATATTCCCACATCAGCAATTTCTCTCTGAAGATTTTCTTTACTATATTGCAATATACGTATGTGACTTTTTTGAGCACGGCAAAACTTTTCCCTCTTCAACAGTCTTTTGTGTCTAAGTTCTATTTGATACCATTTAGGCTTTATCAGTGAGACGTATTTTACAGACCCCAATGAAAAGCAGGGGTGACAGGAATATACTAAGAGAAAACACAGTAAGTGTCAGGGCCCAAAGACTGTTCAGTTGTTTCCCATAATACATAAGGGGGATTACCAATAGATCCGAAGCTGTCTAGAAAAGGTAGCTGGAGAGATAATTTAAGTAAGTACCTGACCAGCCAGGCTGTGGTTCGTACACTGGAGTGTATGCGGCTGGCAGCAACATCCCAGTTGATCAGGCCCTGATCCATCGTGAGGCTTGGTCAAGAACTGGGCTGCGGAGGCATTGACCCCCGGGACACCCTCCAGGTAGGTCTGGCAAGCTTCTGCATTCAGCATGGTTTGGATTTGTAGTGCTCAAGACTATTTCCCAGGGATTGATAGTTCTTAATTTTTGCTCCAGTCTATTCTCCGATTGTTGAAGATAAATTTACTAAGCATTCCCTCACAATGACTGTGTCTTAAGTTTTCTACACCTGTATTGTGTAAGTTTGAACTTCAATGAGGTTATGATTAGTGTGTAGTGTGATGGAAATTATATCAAGTCTCGGATTAGTTCCTCATTCTTTGTGACAATCAAATCCAGAATAATTTTATTCCTAGTAGGTTCTATTAATTCCTGGATCAATGCAAATTTTTAACAAGAGTACCAGAGTTTCCTGGTACAGTATGTACCTGTATTATCTCCAGTACATATAACACTGTTGTCTATCATCCATTTCACACTTGGGAAGATGAAATCTCAGAGGATAATGTTCAGTAAATGGTTTTAAAGATTACCGAGGCAATCTTCTTTTATCGATTTTGTAAGTTTCTTGGTACGTACCTGATGAGCTAGAGCACTTCCTGATACTATTTCCACTGCAAAGCTGCTGTTTATCTTCCATTTTAAATTTGGGATGTTGAAATCCTCAAGGACAATAATATTGAAAGTAAGATTTTAAAGGTTTTCTTTTCTGCCTTACCCGTCCCTCAGGAAAACAGGCAAAAAATTGCATGTTTCCACTACTTTGAGCCAATTTCAAGCTACTTCCAGTTCTGAAACCAACCAAAATTATCTCTATTTCAATACTATGTCTTCCATTTTATCAAAAGATACCAAGAAACAGTCGATAAAACAAAACAAAATAATCCTAGAAAAAATCTCAAAGATGCTATTTTAACCCTTTCAGGGTCCAAGGGGGTCTCCGAAACTCGTTCTCAGGGTCCAAGAATTTAAAAAAAAAAAAATTATATTTTCTTATGAAATGATAGAGAATCTTTTTCCGATCATAACGCCACAAAAATTATGAAATTTGATCAAAAACTAATGGAATTATGCTTTCGCGAAGTTAGCGGTAGCCATGACACTTACGCATCGGCGATTTCGCCCAATTTGAGCCCTATTTTCGGCCAATTCCAATGTTTCAGTCAACTAAAATTATAGCTATTTCGCTAGAACTCCATTTCTTCTATCGATTGAGTACAAGAAACCGCCTATTTACCAATTACAACTACCCAAAATAGTGGTCAGAAAATGGCAATTTGGCCAATTTCACACAAATTTCAAACGATGCCAATTTCAAAATAGGGTCCAGAATAAACAAGCAGACATTCCTGGCACTAAAATAACGTCTTCTCTGTTCATTAGTCACGTTTCCAGGCCCCTCTTACATTACTTTTGCTTTTCATTTTGAATTTTTATTCTCACAAAAAAATAGAAGATTTACTGTTATGTATACAACTGCATCATTGTAAAAATGGTAAAATAATATTAGAGCACTTGTGCATGAATATTAGACTCGCCAGTTGATGTGTATTGGACGCATGGTGTGATTTGTTTACTCTTGAACATCGTCAAAAATCGAACATTTTCGCTACTTTGAGCTCAATTTCAAGGTACTTGTCATTGTCAAACCAATCAAAATCATCTCTATTTCTGTAATATATCTTCCATTCTATCAAATGAGACCAAGAAAACGAGAATACATCAATAAATACCATACGAAAATAGACTGCAAAGTCGCTGTTTTAAACCAAAAACACGGTCAGTTTTTTTTTTCCTCATTATGCACTGTGTGGTGCAGGAATTTTTTTATACTGCGCACACTGACCGCACAGACCCATTCTATCACATCTAGGCCTAACAGCCTGTTTCTGCTTGATTTGAGGGTGTTAGAATTTAGGCGTACTAGTACGTCAATAACCCCAGGGCGTAAGCCGTACTAGTACGTCAATAACCCTGAAAGGGTTAAACCAAGCACAAGGTTAGAGTTTTGCTTTTCTCATCATGCAGTGTGTGGGGCATATTTTTTTTATTCTATGTAACCATTCTCTCATATCTAGGTCAAAATTTACTGCACACAGTTTATCTGAGGGAGCTGTGCTCAAAACGTAGATTTACGGCGAGGGACATTGGCATCAGTGACGTAGATCTATGTGACAGCCACTCTTAAGTGTTAATAGATACACAAGAGGAAAATACATAACTACATATGAGCTCAAAAAAAGGTTATACAATGGTAAACATGGAAGATTTCTTAACACCGTCAACATGAAAAAACAAGAGGCCACAATGTAAGCTGGAAAAAGTAATATCAAAGGAATTTACATGTACTATTCACATATGGCAGAAAATGCTGTAATGATACCCTGGAGGTGGTGACAATACAAGCACTGGCAGTTTTATACAAAATTTCAGGGTTTTTTTTTCTATGAACAATGCTGGAATAACATCTCAGATTTTCCTGTATTCCATGAGTATTTGGACCTCTCCTACCTCTTAGTTCAGTGCCACTTTCTGTCTTATATTTTATCTTTAGAGAGCCAGTTTTATTGTGTATTTGGGAACTTATGGCCAACCTCTACTTTGTTTATTTTTTGTTTAATGAAACAAAATTTGAAGAATGACAAAGTAATATTTCAGTCATTCTACAATCCTGTACATAATACGTTGGTTAATAATACACCTACCTACACGCTCCTCCAGACTGGAGGAAAGTGAGAGTCATCACTATGACAGACTAGACTTCCTAGAAATCAACAGATGGTAATAATATGTGAGACATAGCTAGCAAGGAGCGGTAACAAACATTGTGGCTCATGAACTCTAAAAGATAATGAATCTAATATGAAGTGGGAGTTGTCAGCTTGCTGATGGGAGATTCTCAAGGATCAGTTACAAAGGTTGGTGAATGAATTTGGGAGTTTATATAACAGTGGGAACTAAATGGTGAACATAAAACAAGAGCAGGGCAATGAGAGTAACAAAAAAGTAAAAGTAATAAAGAACTGAATATCATACTGGAGAGAGAGAGAGGGATGGGGAGGTTATGGAGGAAGTGAATGTAGTCAGACAAGTGGAAGTAGTTATGTCAGTGGATGAGTCTATGAAAGATATGAACCATAGAATAGACAAGGAAAAAAAACATAGGTAGTGTGATGAGGCATCTGTGCAGTGGCAGAGCCAAGGAATGTGGGGGGGGGGCCCTTGAAGTGGCTTCAGCCCCCCAAAAACTCCCTTAGTCCCCCACATAATTTTTTTTTTTAACAAGTCTGCCATCTCCCACCGAGGCAGGGTGACCCAAAAAGAAAGAAAATCCCAAAAAAAGAAAATACTTTCATCATCATTCAACACTTTCACCACACTCATACATAATCACTGTCTTTGCAGAGGCGCTCAAATACGACAGCTGAGAATAGTCCCTCCCAGCTGTCACTATCCCAGACCCCTCCTTTAAAGTGCAGGCATTGTACTTCCCATTTCCAGGACTCAAGTCCAACTAAATCAATTAACTGGTTTCCCTGAATCCCTTCACAAAATGTTACCCTGCTCACACTCCAACAGCTCGTCAGGTCCCAAAAACCATTCGTCTTCATTCACTCCTATCTAACACGCTCACACATGCTTGCTGGAAGTCCAAGCCCCTTGCCCACAAAACCTCCTTTACCCCCTCCCTCCAACTTTTTCTAGGACGACCCCTACCTCTACAGATTTATACGCTCTCCAAGTCATTCTACTTTGATCCATTCTCTCTAAATGACCAAACCACCTCAACAACCCTTCTACAGCCCTTTGACAAATACTTTTAGTAACTCCACACCTTCTCCTAATTTCCACACTCCGAATTTTCTGCATAATATTTACACCACACATTGCCCTTAGACAGGACATCTCCACTGCCTACAGCCGCCTCCTCGCTGCAGCATTTGCAACCCATGCTTCACACCCATATAAGTGTGTTGGTACCACTATACTTTAGTACATTCCCTTCTTTGCCTCCATGGATAACATTTTTTGTCTCCTCAGATACCTCAACACACCGCTCACCTTTTTTCCTTCATCAATTCTATGGTTAACCTCATCCTTCATAAACCCATCCGCTGACACGTCAACTCCCAAATGTCTGAAAACATTTACTTCTTCCATAATCCCTCTCTCCAATGTGATATCCATTTTTTCTTTATTTAAATTGTTTGATACCCTCATCACTTTACTCTTATCTATGTTCACTTTCAACTTTCTACCTTTACACACCCTTCCACATAAATATAGTAGTAATAATAATAACAGTGTTTCAAAACAAGGCTTCTAGTTCTCCCTTCCAACCAGAAAGCACACCTAAGCCACATCAGTAAGAAATTCAGGCACCGCACCTGCATCTGTGGAAAGAAAAGTTCATCCATGGAGGCAAAGAAAAGGAATATACCTGAGTATAGTGGCAGTACTTTTATATGTGTGAGGCATGGGCTTTGAATATTGCAGTGAGGAGGCAGCTAGAGGTAGAGGAGATGTCATCTTTAACAGCAACGTATATTATGCAAATTATGCAGAGAAATTGGAGGGCAGAAATTTGGATTATCATTCTCACTTTATTCACACAGTGCATTCAATTCATATGAGTCACAAAGTGCCTAAAGATGAAAATTAAAAGACTCCCTCTTAGAGGGCTGAAGAGGGGTTGAGGTGGTCAGATCATTTAGAGAGGATGGAGAACAGTTAGAAGGAGGGGGTAAAGGAGGTTTACAATGCTACGAGATAGAGCATCTGAGTGAACGTATTTAATTTCAATTGAGAGGGAAGCACTGAATCTATTAGTATCACATAGTGCTTGGGAAATGGGAGGCACTAGGTTCGATTCAAGGATAGGGAGGATAACCCCAGTTCCTTGAATCAAGAGCTTCTCGTCAATGAGTGGAGACGTGGTTTTTAATGCATGACTTGTAGACAAGCAAGGTAACATTCATGAAGAGATTAAGGGAAATCAGTTAACCAGACAAGAGTCCTATGAGGGATGGTTAAAAAAGATGAGAAAAGGAAGGCAAATAAGTATACGAGATGTAATATAGCTTGCAATGACAGCAGTTTGTTGGACAATTTATTAGTAGGCAAAAGGTTAGAGGGTAGACTTTAGATATGCATATTTTCAGAGGAGCGACATATGTCAGATCATTATTTAGCGCCAGCTACAGTAAGAGAGAGGGATAGATGGCGTACGAGACTGATGCATTGGAAGGACACAGTTTTGAAGAGACATAAGCAACTATTGGGAGAAAGGTGGACTAGAGAAAGTGCAGGAAATGAGGTCAGGAGGTATAGGGTAAATTTGAGAATACATTGCTAGAGTACACAGAAGAGGTTTGTGGGTGTAAGAGAGCAGGTGCAGGTGGGAAGAGGAATGATTTGTGGAATATGAAGGTAGAGAGAGTGGTAAGGGAGAAAAATTCAGCTTGAGAGATTTTTACAATGTAAAAATGACAATTCTGAAGGCAAGGTACAGTGGTACGTCGGTTAACCCTTTGGGGGTCGACAGGCCTTCTCAGGAAAGTGTTCCTGGGGTCGAAAAATTTTTGGAAAAAAAAAAAAAAAAAATTTCTTATGAAATGATAGAGAATCTTTTTCCGATCATAACGCCACCAAAATTATTGAAATTTGATCGAAAACTAACGGAATAATGCTTTCGCGAATTTAGCGGTAGCCATGACACTTACGCATCAGCGATTTTGCCCACTTTGAGCCCTATTTTCGACAAATTCCAATGTTTCAGTCTCCTAAAACTATAGCTATTTCGATAGAACTCCATTTTGTCTATCGATGGAGTACACGAAATTGCCTATTTACCAATTTCATCTACCCAAAATAGTGGTCAGAAAGTGGCAATTTTCCAATTTCACACAAATTTCAAATGATGCCAATTTCAAAATAGGGTCCAGAATAAACAAGGCAGACATTCCTGGCACTAAAATAACATGTTCTCTGTTCATTAGTCACGTCTCCAGGCCCCTGTTCCATTAGTTTTGCTTTTCATTTTGAATTTTTATTCTCACAAAAAATAGAAGATTTACTGTTATGTATACAACTGCATCATTGTAAAAATGGTACAAATAATATCAGAGCACTTGTGCATGAATATAAGACTCGCCAGTTGATGTGTATTGGAGGCATGGTGTGATTTGTTTACTCTTGAACATCGTCAAAAATCGAACATTTTCGCTACTTTGAGCTCAATTTCAAGGTACTTGTCATTGTCATACCAATCAAAATCATCTCTATTTCTGTAATATATCTTCCATTCTATCAAATGAGACCAAGAAAACTAGAATACATCAATATATACCATACGAAAATCGACTGCAAATTCGCTGTTTTAATCGAAAAAAACTGTCAGAGTTTTTTTTCTCTCATTATGCAGTGTGTACTGCAGGATTTTTTTTATACTGCGCACACTGACCACACAGACCCATTCTTTCATATGTAGGCCTACCAGACGTTTTCTGCTTAAATTGAGGCCGCTAGAATTTGGGCGTACTAGTACGGCACCAACCCCTGCTCGTAAAACGTACTAGTACGGCACCGACCCCCAAAGGGTTAACGATGGTCACCAAACTCACCCTTTTATGTAAGTTTATTTTTTTAAATGCTTTTGTAAGTGTATTTTTGGGGGGTCTAAAAGGACAAGTCTATTTTACATTATTCCTAATGGGTATAAATTTGTTTGGTAATGGCACTTGAACAGCATTCTGGAATGAAAAAATATCGTTAACCGAGGTACCACTGTATATGGAAAGGAAGAGGGAGGTTTAAAAAATAAAGAAAAGTGGTGAGGGAGTGCAAAAGAAGAGCCATGCAAAAGAAAAGCCAATGAGAGAAAAGACAAAACTTTATCAGCAAATTTTGCCGAGAATGAGAAGCTTTTTGGAGTGATCAATAACTCAAGAAAGCCTAGAGAACAGTTAAAAACAACAGGAAGTAGATTTACTTGAAAGATGGAGAGAATGCTTTGACAAGTCCTTTCATGTTGGCAATTTCATGCATGGGCCAGAGAGGGATAACATTGTGAAGGAGTAGGAGCCTGAGGCTGATGTACAGAAAGTTTGTATACCTGGAGGGGGTTACGGGGATCAATGCCCCCGCAGCCCGGTCCGTAACCAGGCCTTGCGGTAGATCAGGGCCTGATTAACCAGGCTGTTACTGCTGGGCGCACGTAAACTGACGTATGAACCACAGCCAGGCTGATAAGTTACTGACTTTAGGTGCCTGCCCAGTGCCTTCTTGAAGACAACCAGGGGTCTATTGGTAATCCCCCTTATGTATGCTGGGAGGTAGCTGAACAGTCTTGGACCCTTGACACTTATTGTGTTGTCTCTTAGTGTACTCGTGACGCCCCTGCTTTTCATTGGGAGGGGATGATGCATCTCCTGCCACTTTCATATGGAGTGATTTTCGTATGCAAGTTTGGTACTAATCCCTCTAGGATTTTCCAAGTGTATATTATCATGTATCTTTCTTGCCTGCATTCCAGGGAATACAAATCAAGGGACGTCAACCGTTCCCAGTAATTTAGGTGCTTTATCGTACTTATATGTGCCGTGAAGGTTCTCTGTACATTCTCCAGGTCAGCATTTTCGCCTATCTTGAAAGGGGCCGTTAGTGTACAGCAGTATTCCAGCCTAGAGAGAACAAGCGATTTGAAGAGAATCATCATGGGCTTGGCATCCCTAGTTCTGAAGGTTCTCATTATCCATCCTATCATTTTTCTAGCAATGTGGTAGATACGTTTTTGGGTCTTTGAAGGTAAGATCCTCTGACAATATCACTCCCAGGTCCTTCACATTAGTTTTTCATTCTATTGAGTGGTTGGAATTTGTTTTATACTCTGATACAGTTTTAATTTCCCCCAAATTTTCCATATTGGAGTAATTGAAATTTATCTTCACTGAGTGAGTAGAATGAAAGGAGGGTGAAGCGGCTAGGATAGATGGGATTAAGAGATTTTAAAAGCAGGAGGGTTTATGGTGTTGGAGTGGTTGAGTGTTTGGTCAGTATATGAATGCAGGAAGCAATGGGAACAAAGGATTAGCAGAGAGCATGCACAGTTCTTTGCACAATATAAGGAAAAAAAAAGATGATGGAATATAAGAATTATTGGGAAACAACCTTGTTCAGTATATGTACCAGGTAAAGTTTACATTAGAATTATTATTCAAAGGGTAAAACTGAAAGTACGATAGCAGAAGAGCAGGCAGTATTTAGAAAGGGTAGGGAATGTATAGATCAAGTATTTACATTGAAGCATATACAATAAGTGAACAGTACTCAGAAAAGGGTAAAGAACTGTCTGTTGTTTTTATGTAGTTATACAAGGCATATGATAGGGTGGATAAAGATATCCATGTGGCAGATACTGCAAATGTATGGAATAAAAGGTAAGTTACTAAGAGCAGTTAAGTTTCTATGCAGAGTGAGGCTCAGGTTTGTGTATATAAGAGGGAGACTATTTTCCAATAAAAGTAGAACTTAAGACAGGGATGCATAATTTCACCATAGTTATTTAACACAGCTACAGATGGGATATAAAAGAAGTGAATAATAGGGTGCTGGGTAAGGATGCAGCATTAACCCTTTCAGGGTCAGCCCCATAAAATTACGGCTTTGAAGCCAGGTCAGTCCCATAAAACTACGCCAAAATTCTAGCGGCTTTCAATCTTGCGAGAAAAAGCTGTTAGGCCTACATACGAGAGAATGGATCTGCGTGATCAGTATATAAAAAAATCCTGCAGCACGCTGTGCACAAGAAAAACTGACCGTGCTTTTGGTGTAGAACAGCAACTTTGCAGTGTATTTTCATATGGTTTTTATGGTTGTATTCTCAGTTTCTTGGTCTCATTTGATAGAATGGAAGATATATTACAGAATGGTTTACAGACTAAAAGTAGCTTGAATGGTTAACAGACTAAAAGTAGCTTGAAAATGAGCTCAAAGTAGCAGAAATGCTAGATTTTTGCTGATGTTCAAGAGTAAACAAAACATGTCACGTGTCCAATACACGTCAACTGGCCGGTCTAATATGCACTGACATCATATATACAATTATTACCATTATGCAGTAGTCCGAATAACAGTAAATCTTCTAATTTTTGTGTGAATAAATATTTAAAATGAAAAGCAAGCATAATATGAGGGGCCTAGAGACATGACTAATGAACAGAGAAAATGTTATTGTAGTGCCAGGAATGTCTACATTATTTATTCTGGACCCTATTTTGAAATTGGTCTTTCTTGAATTTTGTATGAAATTAGCCAAATTAGTAATTTATTTTCACTTTATTGGATAGTTGAAATAGGTAAATGGGCAGTACTCAATCAACAGAATAAAAGGACCTATGAGTTTGGTCAGCTGGAACAATGGAATTGGCCCAAAATAGGGCTCAAAGTGGGCAAAATTGTCAATGCGTAAATACGTATCGCCAAGACCACTAACTCCACGAGTGTAATTCTGCAAGTTTTCCATCAAATTTTGTGCTTTTGGTTTCATTACCTTCGGAAAAAGATTCTCTATCATTTCATAAGAATTTTTTTTTTAAATTCTTCGACCCTGGGAGTAAGTTTGCGAGCAGTGGTCTCAACCCTCAAAGGGTTAAAAGATGATGATGGATTTAATATAAAGTTGGAGTTATCAAATTTGCTCTATGCTGTTGACACTTCTTACGGAGATTCTGAAGACAAGCTACAAGGGTTGGTGGACAGAAAACAGCAAGGCAATGAGAGTAACAAAGAAGTCTAGGCAATAATAGATTGAATATCAGATTGAAGGGAAGTTGTATTGAAGTGGATGAATTTAGATATTTGGGACTGGACATGTCAGCAGATGGGTCTATAAAGGACAAGGTGAACTACAGAATAGATAACAGAAAAAAAAATGTTGGTAGTGTGCAGAGGCATCTGTGAAAACAAAGTTTATCTATGGGGCAAAAAAGGGAATGTCCAAAAGTATACAGTGGACCCCCGAGTTTCGTAAAAACTTCACTCCTGAAGTCTGCTCATGCGCCATTACCGAACGAATTTACTCCATTAAGGAAAAATGTCACGTAGGTTAGTCTATTTCAGACCCCCAAAAATACACTTCCACAAGCACTTACAATAATATACTTACATAATTGTACGATTTCCGGGGTGTACGAAACTCGGGGGTCCACTGTAGTGGTATTAGCACTTTTATATGGGTGAGGCATAGCTTTTTGAATGCTGCAGCAAGAAAGAGGCTAGAGGCAGATCAGATGCCATGTTTCAAAGCAACGTGTGATTTGAATATCATGTAGAGAATTTGGATCAAAGGAATTAAAAGACAATGTGGGGTCACCAAGAGAATAAGTCAGAGGGCTGAGGAAGAACTGAGGTGGTTTGGGCACGTAGTAAGGATGGTGAGGGATAGGACGACAGAGGGTGTATAAATCTAAAATGAAAGGTAAGAGGCGCAGGGGTCATCCCAGGAATAGTTGGAGGAAGGGGGTTAAAGAGGCTTTGAGTTTTAGGAGTTTGAGCCTCCGGCAAGCTTGTGTGAGCACGTTACATAAGGGTGAATGGAGACAAAATGATTTTTAATGGACGTGCTGTTGGAGTGTAAGCAAGGCAACGTTTATGAAGGGATTCAAGGAAACCGGTTAGCCAGACTTGAGGTCTTACAGATGAGAGAGCAGTGCTTGCACTTTGAAGGAAGGAAGAGGATGTTACAATCATAAGGTAAATGAATGATGGTGTTTTCTTCTTAGGGTCACTCTGCCTTGGTGAGAGATAGGCAATGAAGTAAAACTAATATATATAGCATTGAATCCAGGAGGTAGTTAACCTATAAACTGTCCAAGCATAGATCTACGTTGTTACCACTAGCACTCCAAACGTAGATCAACGTTTTATTTTTCCTGGCACAATTGGCCTGAGATGCCTGGTCAGTATAGAATGGGTCTTAACACTCGGTGTGCGCTGTATTAAAAAAAAAATCTGGGACCACTTAGTACCTTGTGGGAGCACCAGTTCAATTGAGCGCCAGATAGAGCAAACAGCGTGACAAACACAAGGGATTCACTGATGCCATGTCGTATTAACACATTCCTTTTAAGAGGAAAGTGATGTTGACCCAGAGTTTAGTGGCTCTAAGATGGATGTGGCCACAAGTGGTAGAGGAAATATCAAAAACCTCGATAATAACCCATGTGCAACATCCTTTCAATTTTGATACCACTGGTAGTGTCATCTTGCCAGAATGTCCTATAACCCATGCCCTAACTAAAGAGAAACAATTCTGGAAAATGTGTAATACATATTCTTCAGGAAAGCTGGCTGGCTGACTGATTTTGGCTGTCTCTCCATCTGTATTTGTCTTTATCTCTATCTATATCTTTCTATCTCCATATATCTCTATCTCTATATATATCTCTATCTCTATATATATATCTATCTCTCTACCTCTATCTCTATATATATCTCTATCTCTGTCTATATCTATCTCTATCCTTATATCTATCTCTATCTTTATCTCTTATCTTTATCTATCTCTATCTTTATCTATATCTTTATCTATCTCTATCTTTATCTATCTCTATCTTTATCTATCTCTATCTTTATCTATCTCTATCTTTATCTATCTCTATCTTTATCTATCTCTATCTATATCTATCTTTATCTCTATCTTTATCTATCTCTATCTTTATCTATCTCTATCTATCTCTATCTTTATCTCTATCTCTATATCTTTATCTATCTCTATAGCTTTATATATCTCTATAGCTTTATCTATCTTTATCTTTATCTATCTTTATATATCTCTATCTTTATATATCTCTATCTTTACCTATCTCCATCTTTACCTATCTCCATCTTTACCTATCTCCATCTTTACCTATCTCCATCTTTACCTATCTCCATCTTTCTATCTCCATCTTTCTATCTCCATCTTTCTATCTCCATCTTTCTATCTCCATCTTTCTATCTCCATCTTTCTATCTCCACCTTTCTATCTCTCTTCTATCTCTCTTTCTCTCATCTCTTCTCACTCTTCTCATTTCTTCTCTCTCTCTCTCTCTCTCTCTTCTCTCTCTCTCTCTCTCTCTCTCTCTCTCTCTCTCTGCATCTCTCTCTCTCTCTCTCTCTCTCTCTCTCTGCATCTCTCTTCTCTCTCTGCATCTCTCTCTCTCTCTCTCTCTCTCTCTCTCTCTCTGCATCTCTCTCTCTCTCTCTGCATCTCTCTCTCTCTCTGCATCTCTCTCTCTCTCTCTCTCTCTCTCTCTCTCTGCATCTCTTCTCTCTGCATCTCTCTCTCTCTCTGCATCTCTCTGCATCTCTCTCTCTCTCTCTCTCTCTCTCTCTCTCTCTCTCTTCTCTCTCTCTCTCTCTCTCTCTCTCTCTCTCTCTCTCTGCATCTCTCTCTCTCTGCATCTCTCTCTCTCTCTCTGCATCTCTCTCTCTCTCTCTCTCTCTTCTCTCTCTCTCTCTCTGCATATCTCTCTCTCTCTCTCTCTGCATATCTCTCTCTCTCTCTCTCTCTGCATATCTCTCTCTCTGCATATCTCTCTCTCTCTCTTTGTATCTCACAGGTACACATAAGTACAGTTATCATACAAAGTGTAAATTACCTAGGATAACCGAAAAAATGCAGAAAAAGTGTTATACTGTACCTGTTGGTTCATGAGTGTCTCTGAGACAGAAACACAAGCAGAGAGAGACAGGAAGACAGACACACAGAAAGACAGATAAGCAGACAGACAGATATGTTTATGTGCAACAGTGAAAACAAATAAAGCCAAGGTTCCCAGGAGTAGTGCACAATCATCAAGTGTCACTCCACTGCTGCACTGTCAGCAATGGAGTCACACTCGTCTTAACACTGTGCTTCAATGTGTTTCATATACACTCCAGCATGTCTAAAACATTGGCTAGGACCAATAAATATTTTGTATATATTTGTATGTGACCAAGACAGGTGAAAATGTTCACCTGTCAGTGTGTTTATGACTATTTTAGTACTATTTCAGTACCTAATAGTGTCAAAACAAAGAATGGCTATGAAATCACAAGAACCGATATAAATTGCAATTTTTTTTTTTTTCAACAAGTCGGCCGTCTCCCACCGAGGCAGGGTGACCCAAAAGAAAGAAAATCCCCAAAAAGAAAATACTTTCATCATCATTCAACACTTTCACCACACTCGTACATAATCACTGTCTTTGCAGAGGAGCTCAGATACGACAGCTGAGAAAAGTCCCTCCCAGCTGTCACTATCTCAGACCCCTCCTTTAAAGTGCAGGCATTGTACTTCCCATTTCCAGGACTCAAGTCCAACTAAATCAATTAACTGGTTTCCCTGAATGCCTTCACAAAATGTTACCCTGCTCACACTCCAACAGATCGTCATGTCCCAAAAACCATTCGTCTCCATTCACTCCTATCTAACACGCTCACACATGCTTGCTGGAAGTCCAAGCCCCTCGCCCACAAAACCTCCTTTACCCCTTCCCTCCAACCTTTTCTAGGACGACCCCTACCCCGCCTTCCTTCCCCTACAGATTTATACGCTCTCCAAGTCATTCTACTTTGATCCATTCTCTCTAAATGACCAAACCACCTCAACAACCTTTCTTCAGCCCTCTGACAAATACTTTTAGTAACTCCACACCTTCTCCTAATTTCCACATTCCGAATTTTCTGCATAATATTTACACCACACATTGCCCTTAGACAGGACATCTCCACTGCCTCCAGCCTCCTCCTCGCTGCAGCATTTGCAACCCATGCTTCACACCCATATAAGAGTGAACATAAAAATTATATAAATTAAAAAAAAAAGAAGAAAAAAAGTATATCGGCAACACTTCTGCAAGCGGCAGGACTCCATGTTGCCGTCAGGTGACCATCCAGCGCCAACTTCGCGGCCTTATATCTCGGCAAGTACTGGCCCTAAAATTTTTTTGGGGTCTTATTACACACAGAAAATTGCCCTCTTTAATTTAAAAAAAAAATTCAAAATATTCAGAGCACTGGCAGTGAAAACGTAGATCTACGTTTGGACAATTTAAGGGTTAAGTGCCATAACTATTCAATTTTAAATTGCACAATAAATTAAACACCTAAAACAAAACACAATAAGCCTAGGCTCTTGCTTCTGTAGCTACAAATAGATAATTACATTTATATACAGAGAATATTAGGGACTCAAGGAAATCTTAAATGGTCTCCTCAAGTAAACATTATAAATTATTGTGAGTAGTGTATAAGCACATGCACATGTTCATGTGTATTTGTTTGGCTGAATGCAACTGATCAACATTTAACATGTTACTACCTGGTTCACAGTACTTTAAATAGCCAGAAATTTAGTTAATATTTACTAAAGAGCATAGTCCATACACAAGCATTTTAGCCCATAAATAATAAATGAAGGTGTGCATGTATGAGGGCAAAACTTCACATAAATCTGTCATGGATAGCAGCACAAATTCCAGACTAAGAAAACACAAGTTTGGGACAATAGCCAAACCAACTGGGTAGGTGCAGCAAACAACAAGCATGCTTTTTTTTTTTTTAAAGTTTTACCTTGCACTTCCACCCAGTTTTGTGGAGGGAGAGGCCAAAGGGGCGGGCACACGCCATATGGTACGCCTTGTCACACACCCCACACACGATTTCATCGCTTGGCTGCCGACACATCTGCACACCCGGTGGAGAGGGAGGGGGGGACACAGAGGGATTACTGTCATGCACCATAGCACAAAGTCAAGGAACCAAGACAAGGATCAAGGGGACTCCAAATACTGTGAAATGAAACTACACAAATTCCTTAAAGAGCGTGTTGGCAGAGAGGGGGGGGGAGGGTTACTTCCAGACAGTCATTTATTAGGTGTGACCCAAAACAACCACAGATACATAAAGAATATTGTGAGCATGCATTATTAACAATGGGTACATGTTCAGCCAATTTAAAATTAATACCATAATCAGTGGTGTAATGTTTAATATTGGGTATCAAAAGTCCAGAAAAATAACCCAAGAGATATTAAAAAATTTACATAAACCTGATGCTAAAGCTTTTTCATGGTTAATGCATGTAAAGTGTAACTAGAATCTGGGGAGTATTTACCACACTTATCACTGAGACTGAATTACTGATAACCATTTTTATAGAGTTAATTTTTTCCCATATTCCAAGAAGGACAGTATACCTTCCCTAAGATATGCAACTATTAACTGTCTGCAGTTTAACCCTCTAACCAACACAAAAAATATCTGAGATGCCTGTTTAAAACAGTATAACACATCAGTACTTTCAGTTTTTCTTCAGGACTACATCTCTCAGATATGATACCATTTTTTTAGCATTAATTAGTGCATACACAAATTTGCTGAAAATGTGCTCTTAAAAAGTAACTACTACTTACCAAATAATAATTTGCAATAACTGAATTTAAAAAAAAAAAAAAAGATGGCAATGAGAATAATCAAGAACTAATAGCCTTACATGTCTAGTAAATTTTGTTTACTTCACCTTAAATGTTAAATTTAAATTAAGTACAGTACATTAAAGACAAGTTTATGAATGTTAGTACTGTATATCTCGACAAGTGATTAAATATGAATGTTACAGTACAATCTATTAAGTAAATGTTATTTGAGATGTCCTTGCAGCTGTTAACCCTTTGAGGGTCCAAGCCGTAGATCTACACATTGTCCACAGGGTCCAAGAATTTAAAAAATTATTTTTTCTTATGAAATGGTAGAGAATCTTTTTCTAAAGGTAATAAAACAAAAAGTACGAAATTTGGTGGAAAACTGACAAAATTACACTATCACAAATTTGACTGTCAGTGATATTTACATTTCGGAGATTTTGCCTAATTTGACCCCTATTTTAGGCCAATTACATTATTCCAGTTGACCAAATTCTTAGCCATTTTGTTAGTATTACTTCTATTTTATTGATTGAGCACAAGAAACTGCCCAATCAACTATTTTAACTACCCAATAAAGTGATCAGAAATTGGTAATTTCGCCAATTTCACACAAAGTTCAAAATATTCCAATTTCAAAACAGCGTCCAGAATAAACAATGCAGGCATTAGGCATTCCTGGCACTAAAATAACATTTCCTCTGTTTATCAGTTATGTTTCCAGGCTTTACACTTGAATTCCATTTTGATTTTTGATTTACATAAAGAATTTTTATTCACACCAAAAAATAGATGAATTACTCTTATGCAATATTATAATAAT
The DNA here is from genome assembly GCA_009830355.1 of Cherax destructor. Lineage (NCBI taxonomy): Eukaryota > Metazoa > Arthropoda > Malacostraca > Decapoda > Parastacidae > Cherax > Cherax destructor. Next base: position 83,489 of record WNWK01002496.1, on the reverse strand, counting down.
TGTATAAACACTATCAGTGCATTTGTAAACGTATATTAGACCCACCAGTTGATGTGTATTGGTCGCGTGATGTGATTTGTTTACTCTTGAAAATCAGCAAAAATTAAACATTTCCGCTACATTGAGCTCAATTAGAAGCTATTTTCAGTACTAAAACCAATCAAAATCATCTCTATTTCTGTAATATATCTTTCATTCTATCAATTGAGACCAAGAAACCGTGAATACAACCGTAAAAACCACATGAAAATACACCACAAAGTTGCTGTTTTAATAAAAAAAAACAGTCGCAGTTTTTTTTTTCTCATTATGCACTGTGTGCTTCAGGATTTACTTTATATGGTGCACACTTACCACATAGATGCATTCTCTCATATCTAGGCCCAAATTTACCAATCACAGCTTATCTGAGTGAGCTGAGCTCATGGCATAGATCTACGGTTTGGACACTGTGGGCAATGCGTAGATCTACAGCTTGGACCCTCAAAGGGTTAAATAACTCTGCAATTACTGTACTGTACTTGTGCTTGACTTCTAGGTGATGACAGCAAGAAGCTATTGCATCATTTGCAATTACACATGACTGTACCTATATAAATACTTCCACATATCAATGAAAGTAAAATTTGCCAAAATTGTAAAAAAAAATTATTTAATTTTTAATATTCAAAATGTTATATGTAACCATAAAGAAAAATAAAACTGACCAACACTAGTTCTCAATATTTTAATAAATACAGTAAACCCTCTAACAACACTACTTCACCAAGCATGGTTTTGGTGCAAAGCACTTCAAAAAGAGCAACCAAAAATTTCAACTGCACAAAAATCTTGATATTACACGTTATAAATAAAAAACTTATGCAACACTGTTGTAATGCACTTCATGGATTTTTTTTTGTTGCAATCTGCTTGCTGAATGCCAAAAGTGTTGCAGCCTCCCACTGTTCTTGCTAAGCAAATGTGACCAATGTCCATTAGACTGTTTTTCCTTACATACTGGATCTCAAGAAGAAATAAATAATATCTAAACTGTTCTATCTGAGTGCCGCTGGCAAGACAGTGATAGTGTGAAAGATGGTCAAAGTGTTTCTTTTTCAGGTCACCCTGCCTCGTGGGGAGACGGCCAGCGTGTTAAAAAAAAATACAATATCTATGATTGTTAGGTAACATATGTGATTCTTCAAACTTAAAGAGCCAAATTATTAAACAAAAGATTTGTAAAACTTACGAATGCTTATATTTTATGAAACACCTGTTAGGAGGGGGTTATCTTCACTGTAATGTCAATGCACTTCTGGCAAAATATGGATTAAGTAAGTGACAATGAAAGTGTTTTCTTCTGTTGGGTCACCCTACCTTGGTGGGAGCTGGCCAGTAAAAAAAAATATTTAAAATGTCTGAGGAGGATAGTCATTGTGCATTAATATCAAGCATCCACTAAAGTTGTGCATCATACACTGTAATTACACATTCTCATGCCTTTTTACAGTGATTTATCTACTCTAGCTGTGTTTCTACAATGTGTAAACAAGCAAGTTGTATAGTAGAGGTATGTACCATGACTGAGGAGCAGTAATTACACCAGCTGACTGCACAAACACATCACATATTGAAGAGATTCCCCACACCCACCTTGAAAGGTAAGGTAAGGAAGTTAAGGAAGCATTTATTTTGTTGTCTAATGAGGGAAAATATATGGGCATGTATAGTGCAAGCTGCTGCTAGTTTACTTAATATTATCAAACAAGCAATAATATTTCTGAGGAAGTGGAGCCGAGCAATTACTTCCTTAATCTCCTGCAGATTTTGACAGTCACTTTAACAAGTGTTTGGGCATGTTAGGTAAAAGGATACAAGTGTAACTAATGTGATGTTTTATAGTGGTAACATTTTGCTCTCCAGGAACTTTATCAAGCTGTTACAAACAATATATGGACACAGGGTATATATAGGCTTAGAGTGAGGTGTAATACTAGTGGCAGTAGCGGTAGCAGCAGTAATAATATTAGTTGTAGTAGCAATACAATATGGTAGAACAATCAACTTGCCCATGTGTAAAAGGTTATAAAAGCTATTACCTGGGTAGCATAAAAATAGGTTAGACAAATATTTCTGTTAATGGTTGGTTTTGAGAAGGCCTGTTTCAGTGTTCCTCCTCTAATATGTTCTTGTGTAGTATTAGGAGCAGTGACTATGTGATGGGAGGGTTTATTGTTTTGAGGAGGATTTTTGCTAATAATTCAGAGACGATGAAGCTGCCTTTATTTTGTTTGTGTTAGAAACAGCAATTAACAATGATTCAAGGCATTTACGTATGTGGAAATTAGGTTCTCTGTCACTAGTTGGGAGTCGTTGAATTCCATGAGGTGATTGGTGGAATTCCGGTGTTGTATGCAAGCGTTATTCAAGTTATCATTCCTACATGCGATAATGTGTTCACCGAGACATGTTCTAAGGTTCCTTGCTGTTTCACCTACATATATTCTGTTACAGCCTCCACAAGGTATAGTGTAAACTCCTGCATTGACTGGTTCATGGTGGTTCGATTTTGTCCTGGTTAGATTCCTTATGGAAGTGCTGGATGCGATGGCGACTCTAGTGTTAGTTGGTGCGAGTACCTTAGAAACGTTCACTGCAACCTGGCTGTTGGGAAGGATTATAACTTTGTTAGGAGTGGTGTTGGTGCGTGAAGAATTAATGATCTAAAGAGCTCTTTTCTTGCAGTCTTTGATGAAAAAGAAAGGAAAATGTAGATTCTTCCATTTTCATCAAAGACTGCAAGAAAAGAGCTCTTCAGATCATTAATTCTCCACGCATCAACACCACTCCTAACAAAGTTATAATCCTTCAAACAGCCAGGTTGCATTGAACGTTCTAAGGTACTCGCACCAACTAACACTAGAGTCGCCATCGCATCCAGCACTTCCATAAGGATCTAGATCGAACCATGGTCAATCAGGAGTTTACATACCTTGGGAGCTAATGATATATGTAGGTGAAACAGCAAGGAACCTCGAAACATGTCTCAATGAACACATTAATGCTTTCCCTGCTTTCTCTCGTGCCAAACAGACTTTCTTCTCTCCTAAACCCTCTACTCCTGAGAACTCTCCAGTCCTCTGCCTTCCCTACATCTCTGGTCTCTCTAATCTCAGCAACTCTCTCCGTTCCTTAGACATCAAACTTACCTTTCGTCAGACTAACACTCTTCGCACTAATCTAGTTCATACCTCCCCTCCCTCCACAGATTCTCCTGGTGTCTACTCTATTTCTTGCTCCTCCTGTCCTCTTCAGTACTTCGGAGAAACTGGCCGATCTCTTTCTGACAGACTCAAGGAGCACAAAAATAGTGTTAGGCTTGCCGACACTAATAATGCTCTTTTCTGTCATGTCAGAGATCACAGTCATCCTATTGATTGGTCTTCTGCTAAAACTGTCTACCCTACGTCCAACTTTCATAGTCGCCGCCTGGTTGAATCCTCCCTTATACACAACTTTCCCTGTATGAATCTTAGCCCTGGCTTTGTCTCTGTTGATGCTTTCCTCTCTCATTACATTGTTAAATGCTCTAAACTTCAGATCACCCGTGACTTAACCTGATTCCTTCCCCTTTCATCTCTTCCCCCTTCTCCTTTTTTCTCCTATGGGTTTTCCTTTCTTTCTTTTCTTTTGCCTTGTATTTGTCCTTCATTTTATTCGCCTTTCCTCCCTCTGTGTTCTCGTCCCACCCTTGCGGGCCGCTAGCCTCATTGCAGTGCTCCCTTCCTAGAATATGACTGTCTCCACTACTACTATTACTACTACTACCACTTCCACTACTTACTCCATTATTTCCCCACTCTCTTGTACCCTCCCCTGTCTGCCTGCCTATAAATACCCCTTCCTCCGTCTCTGTGTGTTAGTGTGACTTTGTAAATGGTCCAAGTCGGGCCGAAACGTCGTCGTAAGCTCCTCCCTTTTATATGTGCGGGTTGTGTGTGTATTGTTCCAGTCACGGTATTGTGCCTTTTTTGTTATTTATGCATGTAGGAACGATAACTTGAACAACGCCTGCATACAACACCGGAATTCCACCAATCACCTCATGAAATTCAACGAAGCCCGACTAGTGATCAGAGAATCTAATTTCTACCGACGTAAATGCCTTGAATCATCATGAATCGCTGTTTCTAACACAATCAAGCAAAATAAAGGCAGCTTCATCATCTCTGAAGTATTAGTAAAAATCTTCCTCAAAACAATAAAACCTGCCATTACAGTCGCTGCTGCTAATACTACACAAGAACATATTAGAGGAGGAACACTAAAACAGGCCTTCTCAAATCCAACCATTAACAGAAATATTTGTCTAACCTATTTTTATGCTACCCAAGTATAGCTTTTATAACTTTTTACTCATGTGGAAGTTGATTGTTCTACCACATGTATTACTACTACAACAACTAATATTACTACTGCTACTACCACTAGTATTACACCTCACTCTAAGCCTATATATACCCTCTGTGTCTATATATTGTTTGTAACGGCTTGATAAAGCTCCTGGAGAGCGGAACATTGCCACAATAAAATGTCACATTAGTTGCACTTGTGTCCTTTTACCTAACATATTGTCAGTAATTCTACCAACTTTAATACAAGTGTTGGGTAGCCGACACCTTACTTTCTTCTCCACTAAACACAACAAATTATTTAGATGAAATTAAAGTTTGATAAACATTTAGATATGTATTAAAGTTAGGTAATGTGACCTCACTATACTGCTGGAAGCCAAAGCAAGTATTAGGAACTCTCCACACACTGTACACAACTTCCCACACTATTTTATTACAATATTACTGTATTTTTCTTAGTTATAACTTTTTTCTAAGGCATTTATTTTAATACATGTTTGTTTAGAATACAGGTGGTAAGATCATATTTGTCCGGTACACTTTGGTAGGAAATTTCTAACATGTACTTAGGGGCCCAAATAATGCTGAATCCAACATTTTTGAGTAAATATTTTAGTTTAGCCTTGGCTTTATCAAATCCATTTATAGTGAATTCTTGTTTGTTTGGTACAATTTGGTAGAGAAATATGATCTATTATCCCAATGTTCACATGTACTTAAGAGTTTTTTTTTTTTTAACACGTCAGCCATTACCCACAAAAGCAGGGTGACCCAAAAGGAAAGAAAAACCCCAAAAGAAAGAAAAAACTTTCATCGTCATTCAACCCTTTCACCATCACTCATACATATTCACTGTCTTTGCAGAGGCGCTCAGATACGACAGCTTAGATGTCCCTCCAAACTGCCAATATTTCAAACCCCTCCTTTAAAATGCAGTTGATAAACATCCAATTTAACCCAGTTGGCCCATGTTAACACTCTCCACACTCTTCAAATACTAAAAGCAACAACTAACAATGTAGAGAAAGATATACTGTAGCAATTTTTAACTAATACAATATTAAAAATTGACAAATTTGAAGGTGTCTGCATCATAAGCCTGTTTTTTCCGTAATTTTCTTACCTTCACATAATGCTATTTTACATAATATGATGAATAACAAACGTAATATGCGTGTTAAGAGAGGGTTTACTGTTTAACCATTTTAACAATAAGATCTCGATCATTATCAGATTGATCAATATTTAAATACTAAACATCAAACTAAGATTTTAGACATAATGCATTTGCTACAATACAAATTTTGTGTGTGCCACAATATCAAAGGCTCAAACAACCTACAAATAAAATACTTTTGTATCACTTGAAAGCTTGTCATTCTAGCAGAATATGGAAATATTTTGTACTATTTACAAATTATGTACTGTAATCTATACTTTCTTTCTGAAGTGATAAAGAATTTATAAATGAAATGAAAAAAAAATTAAAATTCACACTAGAATGTCAATGGAGAGATGATTATCCACAATGAAGATATAGCTAATCAAGATCTTTAATATCTCCTCTTTGCTCATTAAAATAAAGAAATGTTGAATATTTCTCACAGTTGACAAACAATATTATGCTCTTTGTGTTGAATGGTGGTTCGAGGGTTAAAGCAATCAAGATTCCCACAACACTTGAAATGCACTTAAAATTTCTAAAAGCTCATATATCTATCATGTGAGTAAAGCAGTTGCAATCTGAACAATGATATACTAAAGTATATCACTGAGAAGCATTACCAAGCAATTATTTACAACTGAAAAAAAGAAACATGAAGAAATTATATTGGTAAAAAAAAAAAAAAGTTAAGACAAGGGGTAAATGCTCTCCTGAAAAAATAATGTGGCAGTGTAAAGTATAGCAGACAAACAAGTTATACTGCAGTATATCTATAGTAAATTAATACAGTAAAATTTACAAGACCAGCTCTTAGACTTACCCCTTAGCCTAACATGTAAACAAAATATATAACTAAAAACACTAGTTGATGAATACAGCAAAGTACGTATCGTACAACCGAGTTCTATAAATGCAGCCATGAAAGATGTTAATCAGCAAGAATGTCTGAAGGATTTTCCTTTCTCAAAGAGATGGCACTGGCAAGGAAAGAAGCCACAAGAACAACTTAACTTTTGAAAATGTGAATGACAGATTAAAATTATGTTAAGAAAATCAACTGGGAATCAAACTGAAACCCACAGCTGCACTGCATAAAGTACTGATGTTTTGAGTTTAGCAAAGTGATGAAGTTCTTATTAATACTGATACTCATTTTAGGCTGATGTTGATACCATCAAAATTAGCAGATTCCAATATTTGGCACATCCCTAGTATTACTATATTTAGGGAGAAATGTTAAACCTGTAGGTTTCAAACAGCGCATGGGAAATGAGAGGCAATCAGGTTCGATCCAAAGAAACGGAGGACAAGTCCAGGTCCTTACATCATGAGCCCCTCACCAACTTCAAGGAACCTTCCCTCACCTCTATGGTGAAAAATGGGAAGCACTTTTAGTACTGTGGTTATTTATACACTTAAGCATACATATGGAGATCACCAACCTAAAACTATTCTTAAAAGAAACCTAAGGTTTTTTAACATATGTTTAGTTACATTATTATAAGTAAACTGGCAAAATAAATTCAGTGTGTTATTATAACCCAAATCAAAACCACTTCTGAATTTCACAGAACACTAAGTAAAATTCTCCTTGTTTATTCACTAACAATCAATCTACCAGTTCCAAAAAACATCCCCAGGATTCAAAATGAAAACAAAACAGAAAGGAACCACATAACTATACAATACAAAAAAATACAACAAGCAACATTTCCACCAGAGCAGCAAACACACTATACATCAATAACAGACGACCATAAGTACTGTATTCTTCTTTATAATTAACATAACAGCTCAGTAGTAAATTACCAGTAAATAATTCCTGATGAAGCAAAAAGAAATATTATTTTTCCTTACCTGACACATCTTGCAATCTGGACACTGCCATCCTGCACGTAAAACTGAGATGGCAGTGACTGGGGGCTTCAGACAGAGGCCATGGTAGTGATTGCCACAAGAAGAACAGAAGAGAAGGGAGCTCTCGGGAGATGAATGCTCACATACCATACACGCCAAGTCCACTACTAACAGAAATCATGAATGGGATTGTCAATCACAAACACACAAGAAATGTTGAACTGTTTTACAGGCTAAACTTTATATTAGTGCCATGCTGAATTTTCATTATGTTAACCCTTGATTTATTTATTTATAAAAAGTATTTTCATTTGTAGGCAACAAAGTAAAAGCAAATACCAGTTTACTGTTTACGAAGTATGGTACTTACGCAAGTCTTTGCTTTTGTCTGCATGAGACGGGCAAACCATTGCCACAGTCTTAAGATCCATAGAAGCCCCAGCGCTCATTGCACAAGGAAAGTGATAAAACCTCTGACATCCAGAAACCTACAAAAAATGCAGAATCTATTAAAAGAGGAAAACTGAAAACATAATAAATGATACTGATTTAGTAATCAGTGTTGTCATGATTGATACTGTATTCTATAAAAATTTATTCAAGTATAAGCTACAATGCAGCATATAACAATATTTAAGCTGCAGAAATTACAGAGAAAAATAAATACAGTGGACCCCCGGTGTTCGTGATGCTCCAAACTCGAACAATTATGTAAGTGTATTTTTGGGGGTCTAAAAGGACTAGTCTAATCTACATTATTCCTTATGGGAATAAATTCGTTTGGTAACGGCACTTGAACAGCATTCTGGAACGAAAAAATCCCGAAAACCGGGGGTCCACTGTAAACCTACCTTACAAGGAAGAGTTGCACCAAATTTCTTACAGCTAACACATCTCTGGCTTGCTCCATCAACAACAGCTTGATCAACTAAAGTGACTGTATCATCATTTATCAGTTCAACAGTAGATGACCAGAGTGCACACATATAATGGACAAAACAGTGACCTGAAAATACAATTAACTGTTAACCCAAATCATAAATATTTTCAAAACTAATATTTTTGGTTTTAACCCAGCAACCATCTTCCACAATGGAAGGGTTACCCATAAGAAAAAACACAGACATCACTCACTTTCTAGCTGTCTTTCAAAAGTGCACAAACATCACAATTTAAATGGCTCTACAAAAAGCAACATTCCCATTTATCTTAAAATGGCTAAGAAAGGAAGGTAAGAAATTTATTATATCCTAATATCCTTTTAAGTCAATAAGGAAGAAATTCATATGAATATGTTAGTAAAAGTATATGAGAGGAAAATATAAAAATATTCAGGACAGCCAAACTCTTATACAGTACAATAGGTTCAGACTTACAACCACCAACACTTATTATGATCAGGGCATTTCAGATCCAATTAATTACAAGTGCAGTTCTTCCTCTAAGTCATGCATATCGTAAGAGGCGACTAAATTACTGGGAGCAAGGGCTAGTAACCCCCTTCTCCTGTATACATCACTAAATTTAAAAGGAGAAACTTTCGTTTTTCCTTTTGGACCACTCTGCCTCAGTGGGATACAGCCAGTTTGTTGAAACAAGAAGAAATGCAGTTCTGAAAACATTATACTCAAACAGAAATTTCATTCAATAATTTTGGGGGGCCTATTTTTTCACTGAATGAATTCATATTTTGCATACATTCATTTATGTATGTGTCATTGTCTCATACAAAGATCTATGTTGATGGCAGGGTCAATTACATGGGTCTACATTTTGAGCTCAGCTCCCCCAAATAGCCTGCTGTGCACAATAAATTTTGGCCTAGACATGAGTGGATGAGTCTGTGATGAGTGCGCATAGTATAATAAATATCCTGCCCCATGTAGAGCATGATGGAAAAAGCAAACCTCTGACCTTGTGCTTGGTTTAAAATAGTGACTTTGAGGTGCTTTCTAGGATGGCTTTTGGTATTATTGTCTGTTTCTTGATATCATTTGACAGCATGGAAGACATACTACTGAAATAAAAACTATTTTGGTTTGTTTCAGGACCAGAAGTATAGTTGAAATCGGGCTCAAGGTAGCAGAAATATTTGACTTACAATTTTCCTGATGATGAGTAAGGCCCCGCTACACCCCCACCCCCAGTCTATTTCATAGTTTTTTTACCAAGTCTGGTTCAATTATTGGGATACCATAAACTATGACCAATCATTCTTGGTTATATTTTACTACCCAAGAAATATTGTATATCTTTGATTATGTGTGATGACGAATTCAAAATGAAAGGCAAGTGTAATACAGTGGAACCTCAGTAATCGAACAATTCAGTATTCAAACGCTTTGTTCGGTAAGCAAATTGCTCAGTAGTCGACCATTTGCTCAGCACTCGACCAAACAAACACAACCTCCCAGAACTTCGCTGTAAACTATTTTGTGTTTCTTTGCATTTTTTTATATTATTTGTATAAATAAGTTACCATGGAGCCTAAGAGGATTAGTGATAACAGCCAACCAAAAAGAAAATTGGTTGAGAAAAATTCGTTCTGTACTCGATCAGATCAGCACTCAAACAGCCTTCTGGAATCAATTAAGTTTGAGTGCCGAGGTTCCACCGTATAGGAGAGGCCTGGGGACATGATCAATGAACAAAGGAAATGTTACTTTAGTGCTTGGAATGCCTACAATACTTATTTTGGACTGCTTTTAAATTAGAATTTTTTAATTTTGTGTAAAACTGGCCAAATTACCGAATTCTATGCACCTTATCAGATAACTCTAATAGCTGAATGGGCTATTTCTAGTGCTCAATCAATAGAATGAGGTGCCCCGTGGCCTGGTGGCTAAAGCTCTCGCTTCACACGGCGAGGATCTGGGTTCAATTCCCAGCAAGGGTTGAAACATTGGGCGTGTTTCTTTACACCGGTTGTCTATGTTCCCCATCAGTAAAATGGGTACCTGGGAGTTAGTAGACTGGTGTGTGTCGCACCCTGGGACAAGACTGACCTAATTTCCCCGAAATGCTCTGCATAACAAGGGGCTTTCTATATAGTAAACATTATAAATATTGTATTTTTCTCATTTCTTTTACCAAATAAATTGAGAGTTTTTGGATATTCCTTTTATGTATGTGTAGAGCATTCACATATGCTTGGTAGAGACTGGTCAAGAACTACAAGGTTAGAGATCATGTTTGTTCAGGTGGTTGGTAATTGCATCCAATATGTGATCAGTGGCCAATATGCATCTCCATTATACAAGCTGGGCATGCAATAGCCCTAACCACTATCTTTCCACATTCACCTAATACCTTCAACGTAACAGTGAGTATATTGAAGAAGGGAAGGAAGTTGGCATTGGTGCTATCTGCATATTGTTGTTCAGGTGTGAATTCAAGTGGGAGAGTGGGAGGTTTTTTACCAAATTAGAAACTTGAACAAGAAAGCACGAATCGAATCTACATCACGAAATGAGACACAAAGTATCTAAAAAAAAGTAAGTGCTATAGGGGAATGATTTGGGCAATAAAACAGTAAAACCTAATTACATACAGGGCTTTAAAAGCAGATATGACAGATATATTACAGCAGTAGTTGATACTTAAGAGGATGGGCCAAGAACTGAACCTCACAACCTGGAAGCAATATTATATAAGATATATGGGGAAGTGGAAAAGAATTCTTCTTCCATAAGCCATGTGTGTCATAGGAGGCGACTAAAATGCCGAGAGCAAGGGGCTACTAACCTTTTCTCCTGTATAAATTACACACTGCCTTGGTGGGATACAGCCAGTTTGTTAAAAAAAAAAAAATTAAAAAACAATGAAAACCATTAAAATTTCCATTCATGGCTAAAAACAACTTATCACATTATCACTCTTAATAAACTTGATACAGCAAGTGAACAAAAAAGGTTAAGTATATACCTGTTGGTTCAAATAAAGTTGTTATGCTGGGCTGCTCTGAGTGACCAACTAGAGAAATTTCATCCACAGGTTCTGGTAAAGCTTCCCCTACTTGTTTCCTTGGTGATTTCCCCTTTTCCCTGCAGAGAAACAAAAAGTGTAATTTCTAATATTATTATAAATACAGTGGACTCCCGGTGTTCATAGTCATCGGAGTTCGTAATATTCGGAGTTTATAACTTTTTTCGGAAAAACATTGGTTCGGAGATCGTAAGTCCACTCGGTGATCGTAATTCGTCCCGGATGTGTACACGTGGCTCAAGCGGCCCGACACTCCATTCAGAGTCAGTGTGCCATTGTTTACAAGCGAGTGACGGTCACCCACGCGTTCATACCATACATTTCGTCATTATTCCATTGTTTTTAGTGCTTACAACTGCTAAATAAGCCACCATGGGCCCAAAGAAAGCTTCTAGTGCCAGCCCTTTGGTAAAGGGCTGAGAGGGGAGAATGAGTCTTCTTAAGTGATTTAGTAATTCTACAATATGTTATGATACTAAAGCAGCTGGAGTTGATAAAAGCTATAGTGCCAGCCAGCGATAAAGTGTAGCATTAACAGTGTAGCAAGTAAGTTAAGCGATTAAGGGGCAGTATGACTAGTTGCCGCACCACGTCCGCATGCGAGCGAAAAAAAATCGAAAAATTATGAAAATTGAGTTAATCATATAGAAAAATAGCGTAACTCATTGGCAACACAATGGTACAAGAATCAATGTAATACGATGTTTCTACAAGGAATTATAGTCATTTATATCATGTATGGTGACAGCGATGTGCGCAGCACGCCTGCTCTCAGCCCGTATATTTTTAGGAATTTTTTCCATTTTTTTCTTTGCTGTTTCATGTATTATTCATTCTAATGTTATAATTTACGATTTGGAATCGTATGAGAGTGGGCGGAGCTTATATGTAGACTACCAGCCAATCAGGAACGATCTGGGAATATTAGCTTACGTCGGCAGAATTCCTGCTCTGAGAGGCACCAGAAATTACTTCATTATTACGCTAATATCAATTCTACGGCTTATTTATCTATCACAATTGATCTAATATGAAATAATAAACACTATAAATAACATATAAACGTGTTATATGCTCCACCATGAATAAAATGAGCCCTAATATGGAGAGTCTCTATCAGCCATATGGGTATAAAATTGATTTCCCTTCTTCCCATAATGTTTTCTTTGGCCTGTAATAAGAGAAAACAGAGTGTTAGAGAGGCTAACTACATACAGTAAAATATTAGTTTTATAAGTAAAACACAAACACAAGCGATTTTCTCTTAATTTTTTTTTTTCCCCGAGGCTTGTGGCCGGCGCCTTTCCAGGCGAATATCTCGGAAGTTATTGACTTATTTTACTTTCCTGAGCCTTTATTATTTGATTAAATGAAATAATATTCACAGGAATCGTAGAAAAATGATTGTTCTTTTTTTTAACAACGAACTTTTGGAAATATTCCAAAAGTTCTTTCGGTACCAAGTCCAAAAACAACCTTACGTAGTGACATATAGGCTCGGGTTAATTTTTCTTTATTTTTTCAGTTCAAGATTTTTTTTTTTTTCTTCAGTTTTCTCAGTTGTTGTTTGTGCTATCTTATTGAATATTATTTACAGTAAATAGAGTGAACACTTCTTCGTGTACACCAAAACTGAACGAAATCGGACGAAAACAAAAAACAAAACCCAATTAACTAGTCATGCTGCCCCTTAAGCGATAGAAAAATGACAACACGAAACTTAACTCCTCCAATGTTGTTGGAGTTACATAGGGCGACTGACAACACCGCCATGTCTGGCGGCCATCACTATGTAAGGCTTATCTTTCAGTGGCCCTTATACATCCAACACATCACCAATCCTCACATTCGTAATGATATTTTATTCATTCAAGAGTATATGTCATGTTTCTATGTTATTAATATTGTTTATTATGTCATATTAGATGAATTGTGATAGATAAATAAGTCGTAGAGTTTATATTAGTGTCATATTGAAGGACTATCTTATCCTGTCCCCAAACACACACCCCTGTCGCTGGCACAATTCCAAACATACGCCAGAAACAGAACTCACTGGAACACTTTTGAGCAACAGGGGTCCAGTGACTCAAGCTGGTCTTAGTGGCATTAAAAAACAAAGAAGGGAAGTAACCCAGGAAAAGGACTTGGTACCTGAAGTCTTTATGGATGGGGATTCCCTTTCCAAACAATAGCAACTCTTCCATCCTCTCACCTCCACCCGTCTTCCACACATCAACAACTCTTCAATAAAGGTAAGTGTCATGTTATTATTGTTTTATTCTTCATGTCTCATTGTTTTCTGTGTAATTTAATGTATATTTAATGTACAAAAATATTTTATTTTTACTTTTGGGTGTCTGAAACGGATTAATTGAATTTCCATTATTTGGGGAAAACAGATTCAGAGTTAGTAATATTCAGTGTTAGTAACTCCCTCTGGAACGGATTAATTACGAAAACCGGGGGTCCACTGTAGTATATAAAAAATATTAAAAGCATTATTTTGTTGAATGCATTATTTAGTTAACAGACAGACACTGTGTCTATATCCCTTACTTTATTTCCATAACATTTCCCAAATCTTAGACAGTAAGAGCTCATATAAAACCTTTCTCTGATATTTCAACTTCTGAAGTACAGAATTTTAAGCTTTTAACTGGTTACGTACATACTTTAAATATTTTTTTTTTTATTAACCACAAAAATTTAACATAAGTCATAAAATGACAAAGCAATTATTTCAACACTACAATACTTACTTAAATGATGAATGGCTAGATTTTAACTTTTTGGATAATGGTGATTCTTGTGCATTACTGTCGGATGGCGATGTAATTTTCTCTGGCAGTGTATATCCAGGTGTAGGGTCATGTCTGATCAATTCCCCTTGGCCAAGCTGACTTTGTTCCCCAAGGCAACAAAGTGCACAAACTCGTCCTGGCCTGAAAGTCAACATCTATATAATAGAAGAATAATGAACAATTCAGTTACCATTTTTATAAATAATGTACAAAAGAAAAACTCAGAAGTACTAAGAATGCATTCCAAACTTTCCTTCTTACATAATTCAGCATTTCATAGTGGCACCAGTGACTAAAGTGATACAGACAATGGGGTAACACTAACTAAATAGATTAAGTAAACAATGAAACCAGGTCCTGGTGTTCCACCACCAGCTTCCCTACCAGCAAACAGGGTGTGGAACTACCAGGAAGATGCATTATTCATTCCAAAATCTATTACAATTTCATGATACCAACAGTAGAATTTGGCTAATAAGCACACTATGTAGATTTAGCCTATGATAACCTAATATAGACAAACAACAATTTTCGACACTCACATGGTAACATCATGCAATCTGTTCTACACTAGGATGTCAGCATTTCCATACAGCTGTCTGATTTATTTCCATGTTTCCATGAGTATTACACCTTCAAACAATTGTAATATTATAAGATTTAATTGTAAATATATGTTTCACGATTTAGAAGGCACACAGCTATTATAGACACAGATATCCCATTCTCCATGGGGAAGTGGAACAGAATTCTTCCTCCGTAAGCCATGCGTGTTGTAAGAGTCGACTAAAATGCCGGGAGCAAGGAGCTAGTAACCCCTTCTCCTGTATACATTACTAAAGTTAAAAAGAGAAACTTTTGTTTTTCTTTTTGGGCCACCCTGCCTTGGTGGGAAACGGCCAATTTGTTGAAAGAAGAAAGATATCACATCATGTTTATACAACCCACGATATTCTCTTGAGCCTCAATTTAAAAAAAAAAATTAACTAGGATAATCCAATACTGTATACAGTGGTACCTCGAGTTACGATGGTCCCCAAAATCGCCCTTTTATGTAAGTTTATTTTTTTAAATGCTTTTGTAGGTATATTTTTTGGGGTGTAAAAGGACTAGTCTATTTTACATTATTCCTTATGGGGATAAATTCGTTTGGTAATGGCACTTGAACAGCATTCTCGAACGAAAAAATATCGTAACTCGAGGTACCACTGTATTTAACCCTTTGGGGGTCGACAGGCCTTCTCGGAAACGTGTTCTCAGGGTCGAAATTTTTTTGGAAAAAAAAATAATAATTTTTTCTTATGAAATGATAGAGAATCTTTTTCCGATCACAACACCACCAAAATTATGAAATTTGATCGAAAACTAACAGAATTATGCTTTCGCGAAGTTAGCGGTATTGTTGACATTGACGCATCGGCGATTTCACCAAATTCGAGCCCTATTTTCGGCAAATTCCAATGTTTCAGTCCACTAAAATTATAGCTATTTCGCTAGAACTCCATTTCTTCTATCGATTGAGTACAAGAAACCGCCTATTTACCAATTTCAACTACCTGAAATAGTGGTTAGAAAATGGCAATTTTCCAATTTCACACAAATTTCAAATGATGCCAATTTCAAAATAGGGTCCAGAATAAACAAGGCAGACATTCCTGGAACTAAAATAACATCTTGTCTGTTCATTAGTCACGTCTCCAGGCCCCTCTTACATTATTTTTGCTTTTCATTTTGAATTTTTATTCTCACAAAAAATAGAAGATTTACTGTTATGTATACAACTGCATCATTGTAAAAATGATATAAATAATATCAGAGCACTTGTGCATGAATATTAGACTTGCCAGTTGATGTGTATTGGACGCATGGTGTGATTTGTTTATTCTTGAACATCGTCAAAAATCGAACATTTTCGCTACTTTGAGCTCCAATTTCAAGGTACTTGTCATTGTCAAACCAATCAAAATCATCTCTATTTCTGTAATATATCTAACATTCTATCAAATCTATCAAATGAGACCAAGAAAACGAGAATACATCAATAAATACCATACGAAAATAGACTTCAAAGTCGCTGTTTTAAACGAAAAAACAGTCAGCGTTTTTTTTATCATTATGCAGTGTGTGCTGCAGGATTTTTTTTATACTGCGCACACTGACCACACAGACCCATTCTTTCATATGTAGGCCTACCAGACGTTTCCTGCTTAATTTGAGGCTGCTAGAATTTGGGGGTACTAGTACGGCACCAACCCCTGCTCGTAAAACGTACTAGTACGGCACCGACCCCCAAAGGGTTAAAAAATGTGACATTTTCATATTTTGTGAAATATTATTTTTCGAAACAATTGTAACATGATAGGTATTCCTCGTACACAGAGTTAGAAGACCAAAGCAGTTAACAATAAAAAAATCTGTTAAGTAAAAGGACACAAATGCAACTAATGAGACATTTTATTGTGGCAACGTTTCGCTCTCCAGGAGCTTTTTCAAGCCGTTGTCGGTAATTCTACCAATATTAATACAATAAAAAAATTTGATTCAATTTATACTGTATGTTCTGTGTGGAAAAATATTGGGTTATGCATCTCCCCATATCTTAAGTAACAAAACACTTTAAAACACATGTAATATCATAAGAAAGTAATGTACAATGTGTTAAACAATAAAAACAATGAAAAACCATCATAATTTGGCATCATTAAATTGTGAAACACATTTACACAACTGCTGTTGACAAGTAGTCATTTTTGGGGGGGCAACTTCTACACACCATAAAATTGTAAGTTTTACTGTACTACTAGCTTTCAACAACTTACCACTTGTCCTGATATGTAGGTGCAATGAACATGTCATCTTGAGCATAGGCTTCATCATCCAGAGGCAGAGGTGAGTCATCTCCTCCAAGCCCTCCTCTCTCCTCAAGAGACATACTTTGTGTCAAACGACGTCCAGCACGACCTCGACTAAGAGGACATTAACATTATACATAAATAAGCATGACAATTAACATACATTTCACTATTACATAATGATGCATATTGTCATATAAGTAGAGAAGTACTATAGCCAGCTTCATTCTTGTGAACTCAAAATTTGTTGGACAAATTATTCATACCATCCAAGCACATTTATAAGACAGTCGAACCTCAAAAATCCAGTGACCACATAAATGAAACCTAAACAACAAAGGGAGTCTTAGCTACTTTTTCAGATATTTCACAGGAACAAAAGAGAAATGTCTTGTCATAAGAATAACTCTACACTTCTCATACATACTAGTGATTGTAATATAACACGCACACACAAGCACACAGAAGCGCGCGCACAAAAAAAAAACAAGAATGGAAAAAGTATAGAAGGCAAAGAACCAAGGAGAATAAGGAGAGCAGTCGTAGAGCCAGAAACGAATATGTACAGGTAAGAACGGGGGCCCATGGGGAAGTGGAATAAGAATCTTTCCTCCGTAAGCCATGCGTGTTGTAAAAGTCAACTAAAATGCCGGGAACAATGGGCTAGTAACCCCTTTTCCTGTATAGCTTACGAAAAAGAAGAAGAAGAAAATCGTCAAAGTGGGATGTTTGAATGTGCGTGGATGTTGTGCGAATGATAAGAAAGAGATGATTGTAGATGTTATAAATGAAAAGAAGCTGGATGTCCTGGCTTTAAGTGAGACAAAGCTGAAGGGGGTAGGAGAGTTTCAGTGGGGAGAAATAAATGGGATTAGATCAGGGGTTTCAAATAGAGTTAGAGCTAAAGAAGGAGTGGCAATAATGTTGAATAATCAGTTATGGCAGGTAAAGAAGGAATATAAATGTATAAATTCAAGGATTATGTGGAGTAAAATAAAGGTTGGATGTGAAAAGTGGGTTATAGTAAGTGTTTATGCACCTGGAGAAGAGAGAAGTGTAGAGGAGAAGAGAGATTTTGGGAAATGTTGAGTGAGTGTGTGGGGAGTTTTGAACCAAGTGAGAGAGTAATTGTGGTTGGGGATCTTAATGCTAAAGTGGGTAAAAATGTTGTGGATGGAGTAGTAGGTAAATTTGGGGTGCCAGGGGTAAATGTAAATGGGGAGCCATTAATTGAGCTATGTGTAGAAAGAGGTTTGGTAATAAGTAATACATATTTTATGAAAAGAGGATAAATAAATATACAAGGTATGATATAGCACGTAAGGAAAGTAGTTTGTTGGATTATGTATTGGTGGATAAAAGGTTGATGAGTAGGCTTCAGGATGTACATGTTTATAGAGGGCAACGGATATATCAGATCATTATTTGGTTGTAGCTACAGTTAGAGTAAAAGGTAGATGGGACAAAAAGAAAATGGCAACAGCAAGTAAGAGAGGTAAAAGTGTATAAACTAAGGGAGGAGGAAGTTAGGGTGAGATATAAGCAACTATTGGCAGAAAGGTGGGCTAGTGCAAGTAGGAGTAGTGGGGGTTGAAGAGAGTTGGGATAGTTTTAAAAATGCAGTATTAGAATGTGGGGCAGAAGTTTGTGGTTATAGGAGGGTGGGTGCAGGAGGAAACAGGAGTGAGTGGTGGAATGAAGAAGTAAAGGGTGTGATAAAAGGTAGCTTATGAGAGGTTTTTACAAAACAGAAGTGTTAGTAGAAGAGCAGAGTATATGGAGAGTAAAAGAAAGGTGAAGAGAGTGGTGAGAGAGTGCAAAAGAAGAGCGGATGAAAGAACGGGAGAGGCTCTGTCAAGAAATTTTGCTGAAAACAAGAAAAAATTTTGGAGTGAGATAAACAAGGTAAGAAAGCCTAGGGAACGAATGGATTTGTCAGTTAAAAACAGAGTAGGGGAGTTAGTAGATGGGGAGCTGGAGGTATTGGGTAGATGGCGGGAATATTTTGAGGAACTTTTAAATGTCGATGAAAAGAGGGAGGCGATAATTTCATGTACTGGCCAGGGAGGTACAACATCGTTTAGGAGTGAAGAAGAGCAGGATGTGAGTGTGGGGGAGGTGCGTGAGGCATTACGTAGAATGAAAGGGGGTAAAGCAGCTGGAATTGACGGAATCATGACAGAAATGTTAAAAGCAGGGGGGGATATAGTGCTGGAGTGGTTGGTATTTTTGTTTAATAAATGTATGAAAGAGGGAAGGTACCTAGGGATTGGCAGCGAGCATGTATAGTTCCTTTATATAAAGGGAAGGGGATAAAAAAGAGTGTAAAAATTATAGGGGAATAAGTTTACTGAGTATACCAAGTAAAGTGTATGGCAGGGTTATTATTGAAAGAATTAGAGGTAAGACAGAGAGTAGGATTGCAGATGAGCAAGGAGGCTTTAGAGTGGGTAGGGGATGTGTAGATCAAGTGTTTACAGTGAAGCATATATGTGAACAGTATTTAGATAAAGGTAGAGAAGTTTTTATTGCATTTATGGATTTAGAAAAGGCATATGATAGAGTGGATAGGGAGCAATGTGGCAAATGTTGCAAGTGTATGGAATAGGTAGTAAGTTACTGAAGGCTGTAGAGTTTTATGAGGCTAGTGAGGCTCAGGTTAGGGTGTGTAGGAGAGGAGATTACTTCCGGTAAAAGTAGGTCTTAGACAGGGTTGTGTAATGTCACCATGGTTGTTTAATATATTTATAGATGGGGTTGTAAAAGAAGTAAATGCTAGGGTGTTGGGGAGAGGGTGGGATTAAATTATGGAGAATTAAATGCAAAATGGGAGTTGACACAGTTACTTTTTGCTGATGATACTGTGCTTATGGGAGATTCTAAAGAAAAGTTGCAAAGGTTAGTGGACGAGTTTGGGAGAGTGTGTAAAGGTAGAAAGTTAAAAGTGAACATAGATAAGAGTAAGGTGATGAGGGTATCAAACGATTTAAATAAAGAAAAATTGGATATCACATTGGAGAGAGGATTATGGAAGAAGTAAATGTTTTCAGATATTTGGGAGTTGATGTGTCAGCGGATGGGTTTATGAAGGATGAGGTTAACCATAGAATTGATGAAGGAAAAAAGGTGAGTGGTGCATTGAGGTATCTGTGGAGACAAAAACGTTATCCATGGAGGCAAAGAAGGGAATGTACGAAAGTATAGTGGTACCAACACTCTTATATGGGTGTGAAGCATGGGTTGCAAATGCTGCAGCGAGGAGGAGGCTGGAGGCAGTGGAGATGTCCTGTCTAAGGGCAATGTGTGGTGTAAATATTATGCAGAAAATTCGGAATGTGGAAATTAGGAGAAGGTGTGGAGTTACTAAAAGTATTTGTCAGAGGGCTGAAGAGGGGTTGTTGAGGTGGTTTGGTCATTTAGAGAGAATGGATCAAAGTAGAATGACTTGGAGCGTATAAATCTGTAGAGGAAGGAAGGCGGGGTAGGGTCGTCCTAGAAAGGTTGGAGGGAAGGGGTAAAGGAGGTTTTGTGGGCGAGGGCTTGGACTTCCAGCAAGCATGTGTGAGCGTGTTAGATAGGAGTGAATGGAGACGAATGGTTTTGGGACATGACGATCTGTTGGAGTGTGAGCAGGGTAACATTGTGTGAAGGGATTCAGGGAAACCAGTTAATTGATTTAGTTGGACTTGAGTCCTGGAAATGGGAAGTACAATGCCTGCACTTTAAAGGAGGGGTCAGAGATAGTGACAGCTGGGAGGGACTTTTCTCAGCTGTCGTATCTGAGCTCCTCTGCAAAGACAGTGATTATGTATGAGTGTGGTGAAAGTGTTGAATGATAATGAAAGTTTTTTTCTTTTTGGGGATTTTCTTTCTTTTTGGGTCACCTTGCCTCGGTGGGAGACGGCCGACTTGTTTAAAAAAAAAAAAAAAAAAAAAAAAAACGGGGGCCCAACGACAATACAAAAATGACAGCAGTGAAAGCCAAATCTGACCCGAAACTGTTGTACAGCGACATCAGGAAGAAAACAACAGTCAAGGACCAGGTAATCAGGCTGAGGAAAGAAGGAGGGAAGATCACAAGAAATGCCTGAGAAGCATGTGAGGAGCTCAACATGAGATTCAAAGTGTTCACAGAGGAGACAGAAGGGACTCCAGAAAGATGGACAGGCGAGATTCACCATCAAGTGTTGGACACAATACATACAACTGAGGAAGAAGTGAAGAGGCTGTTAAGCGAGCTAGATACCTCAAAGGCGATGGGGCTGGATAACATCTCTCCATGGGTCCTGAGAGAGGGAGCAGAAGCGTTATGCATGCCATTAACAACAATCTTTAACACATCTATCGATACAAGGAAACTACCTGAGATATGAAAGACAGTAAATGTAGTCCCAATTTTTAAAAAAGGAGACAGACACGAAGCATTAAACTACAGACCAGTGTCACTGACATGTATAGTATGCAAAGTCATGGAGAAGATTATCAGAAGAGTGGTGGAGCACCTAGAAAGGAATGAGCTTATCAACGACAACCAGCACGGTTTCAGGGATGGGAAATTCTGTATCACAAACCTACTGGAGTTCTATGACAGGGTGACAGCAGTAAGATGAGAGAGAGGGGTGGGTAGAACGTGTTTTCTTGGACTGTAAGAAGGCTTTTGACAGTTCCACACAAAAGATTAGTGCATAAGCTGGAGGACCAGGCAGGTATAACAGGGAAGGTGCAGCAATGGATCAGGGAATACCTGTCGAGATGACATCAGAGTCTCATGGTACGTGACGAAGTATCAGAGTGGGCGCCTGTGACAAGCGGGGTTCCATAGGAGTCAGTCCTAGGACCAGTGCTGTTTCTGGTATATGTGAACAACATGACAGGAGGAATAGACTCAGAAGAGTTCCTGTTTGCAGATGTGAAGTTGATGAGAATTCAATTGGACGAGGACCAAGCAGAACTACAAAGGGATCTGGACAGGCTGCAAGCCTGGTCCAGAAAATGGCTCCTGGAGTTCAACCCTAACAAGTACAAAGTAATGAAGATTGGGGAAGGGGAAAGAAGACTGCAGACAAAGTACAGTCTATTGGGCCAGAGACTACAAACCTCACTCAAGGAAAAGGATCTTGGGGTGAGTATAACACCGGGCACATCTCCTGAGGCGCACATTAACCAAATAACTGCTACAGCATATGGCACCTAGCAAACCTAAGAATAGCATTCCGACATCTCAATAAGGAATCGTTCAGGACTCTGTACACCGTGTATGTCAGGCCTATATTGGAGAATGCAGCACCAGTTTGGAGCCCACACCTAGCCAAGTACGTACGGAATTTAGAGAAAGTGCAAAGTTTGCAACAAGACTAGTCCCGGAGCGAAGGGGCATGTTCTATGAGGAGAGGTTAAGGGAAATCAACCTGACGACACTGGAGGACAGGAAAAATAGGGGGAGATGATAATGACATATAAAATACTGAGAGAAATTGACACGGTGGACAGAGACAGGATGTTCCAGAAATGGGACACAGCAACAAGGGGTCACAATTGGAAGTTGAAGACTCAGATGAATCACAGGGATGTTAGGAAGTATTTCGTCAGTCACAGAGTTGTCAGGAAGTGGAGTAGTCTGGGAAGTGATGTAGTGGAGGCAGGATCCATACATAGCTTTAAGAAGAAATATGATAAAGCTCATGGAGCAGGAAGAATGACCCAGTAGCGACAAGGCGGGGCCAGGAGCTGTGACTTGACCCCTGCAACCACAACTAGGTGAGTACGTACGTACGTGCGCACACACGCACGCGCACCGCACGCACGCGCACGCCGCGCGCCACACGCCCACGCACACGCACGACACGACACACGACAACACACACACACACACACACACACACACACGCGAAGAGAGAATCTAGTACAAAAAAAAGTAATGCACTTGTGTTTCGTTTTTGAAAGACTCTAAAGAGGGAGGTGGAGAGAAAGGGAAAGAGTGAAGGAGTAAAGGGAGGGAGGGAGGGGAAAGAAAGAAGGGGAGAGTAAGGAGAAGGGAGGAAAAGAAGATGGAGGGAGGGAAAGGAGAGAAGGGGAGGGAGGGAAGAAGGGGAAGCAGAGAGGGGAGAGAGGGAAAGAAGGGGAAGCAGAGAGGGAAGGAGGGAAAAGAGAGGGGGGGGAAGGGAAAAGAGAGGGGAGGGAGAGAAAGGAGAGGGGAGGGAGAGAAAGGAGAGGGGAGGGAGGGAAAGGAGAGGGGAGGGAGGAAAAAGAGAGGGGAGGGAGGGAAAGGAGAGGGGGAGGGTGAAGGGGAAAGGAGGGTGAAAAGGATAGAAGGAAAAGAAGAGTGAAGAGGGTGGAAGGAAGAGGAAGGGATAGAGAGGAATGGGCAGGGAGGGAGGGACAGGGAGGGACAGGAAGGGGCAGTGAAGAAAGGGCAGGGAGGAAGAGGCAGGGAGGAGGGGGTAAAAAAAAAATGTTAGGGAGAGAAAGAGAAGAGGGAGAGGAGGGGAGGGAGGAGAGAGAATGGAGGGTGGTTGAAGTAGATGAGACACCAACTATGGTAAGAGGGAAGAACAAACTTATTCTAGAGGGACTTTCTCAAGGTATGAGTGTAAAGAAACAAGGCTCTATTCTATATTCCAAAGCTAGAGAAAAGAATCACTATACATTTTTTTTTATGCACAACCACCACAGGGTAGGGGAGATGAATGACAGCTCTAGGCCTTTGGTGTTGCAGTCAACACTTTGTCAAGAGCTTGCAGCAGTGGAATAAAAATGTAGGTCAGCCCAGGTAGGTTTATCTGAAGATATCCCACACAGGAATAAAACCACCTTAAGTCCACCCAGCCTGACTAGCCGTCAGGTGCCAAAGGTTCAAGGAAGTATTTTAAAAAGCAGCAGAATAAAACAGCCAGCCCAAAAGTGTGTGTGGTAATAAATGGAAGAATATATTATTAATTCTTTCAATGGCTGTCACATACAACTACATCGTTGAGGACCAGGGTCCCTCACGTAGTTTTACATCATGAGCTCAGCTCACTTGGATAAGCTCCGAGTAGTAAATTTTGGCCTAGATATGAGAGGTCTCCACAGTGAGTGTGCACAGTATAAAAAAAAAAAAAAAAATCTTACCGCACAAGAATCATGGGAAAAGCAAAACTCAGACCACGTGTTTGATTTAAAATAGCAACTTTGAGGTGTTTTCTAGGATGGTTTTTATGTTTTTCTGCTGTTTCTTGTTATCATTTGATAGAATGGAAGACATTTTACTGAAATAGAGATGATTTTTATTGGTTTCAGGACCAGAAGTAGCTTGAAAATGTGCTCAAAATATTTAATTTTTGCTGATTTTCCTGAGGACAGGTAATGCCCTTACACCCCCCCCAGTCTGTTTTATGGGTTTTAAATGTATCTGACTCAATTAATGGATACTGTAAACCATGACCAATCATTCCTGGTTATATTTTATTATCCAAGAAATAGAGTAAATCCTCTATTTTTGTGGGGCCTTATTAATGAGAGGAATGTCTAAATTGTTTATTTTGTACTATTAAATTGGTATTTTTTTTAAACCGACCAAATTACCAACTTCTGTGCACTTTATGTGGTAGCTGTAATAGTTGAATGAGTGGTTTCTTGTATTCAACTGATAGAACGGAAAGCATATTAGCAAAATAGCTAAGAATTTGGTCAAATGGAACAATGAAATTGACTTGCAATAGGACTTAAATTGAGAGAAATCACCAATGCATAAAACTGTGCCGAGACTGCTAATTTTGCACCTGCATAATTTTGTAATTTTTCCATCAAATTTCATACTTTTGATGCCATAACCTTCAGAAAAAGATTCTCTACCATTTCAGAACTTTTTTTTTTTAAACAGTGGACACTGGGAGCAATATTAATTTTGAGGGGTCTGGACAGATGTAATCTTTTTTTTTTTATTAACACATCAGCAGTCTCCCACCAAAGCAGGGTGGCCCAAAAAAAGAAAAACTTTCATCATCACTCACTCCATCACTGTCTTTCCAGAGGCATACTTACACTACAGTTATAAAACTGCAACATTAACACTCCTCCTTCAGAGTGCAGACACTGTACTTCCCATCTCCAGGACTCAAGTCTAGCCTGCCGGTTTCCCTGAATCCCTTCATAAATGTTACCTTGCTCACACTCCAACAGCACATCAAGTCCTAAAAAACCATTTGTCTCCATTCACTCCTATCAAATACGCTCAAGCATGCTTGCTGGAAGTCCAAGCCCTTCACACACAAAACCTCCTTTACAGATGTGATATACACAGATTTTGCAAAGACATTTGACAAATGCAATCATGGGGTGAATGTACACAAAATGAGGGCCACAGGCATAACTGGGAAGGTAGGCATATGGATTTTCAGGTTTCTAACACAGAATGCAAATAGTAGCAATTATTATTATAATCAAAAAGAAGCTTTAAACCTACAAGGACCAGAATAGTAGCAAACAGAGCAAAATCCAGCATCAGTGAGGTAAAAGCTCAATACCGAGGCATTATCCTGGCACCTCTGCTGTTTATCCTTATAATAGACATAGATAAAACACCCATCACAGTTTTGCATCATTTACAAATGACAATAAAATAAGCAAGAAAGTCATCTTGGTAGAAGACACTGGAAAATTACAGGAAGATATAAGCAGGGTTTTCCAGTGGGCAGTGGAGAACAACATGACGATCAATGGTGATAAGTTTCAGATACTTAGGTATAGAATGAAGAACTCAAAAATGGACACTGTACACAAAAGTGACATGGATTGTTATATAGAACAAAAGAACACACAAAAGACCTGAGAGTAATTATGTCAGCTATTCTTTCTTTCAAATAATACAATAAGACCAAGGTCATGACAGCCAGGAAGATGACAGGGTGGATAATGAAAACTTTCAAAACAAGGGAAAAATTGCCAGTGGTATCACGTTTCAAATCACTTGTGCTTTCCCATTTGGAATATTGTTCAGTGTTCAAAACCCTATTTCAGGGTAGGAGAAATATGAGCTGGAACTGATGCAGCAATCATTTATGGCCCATATAGATCCAATAAGGCACTTAATGGGAAAACCTTATAGTCCAAAATATATATTCACTAGAGTGGAGGAGACATGATAATATATACCTCAAAAATACTAGAGGGCCTTGTCCCAAATCTGCACACTGCCATAACATACTGGAGTGAGACATATGGGAGGAAATGAGCCACCAGCAGCAACAGCTTGGTTGATTAGGCAAGCACCAGATGAGCCTGGCCCAAGGCCAGGATCTGGGAGTAGATTATTACTATTATTATGATCAAAAGAAATCTGGGAGTAGAAAAACTCAGAACTCATCAAAGGTAAAAGGTTAATAATATGTCATACCATTAATGATATATTAACATACCATACCATGCCATTAACAATACATTCTCGTGTTTATTACCACACCTACAACTCTTATAGGCTGGCTGTCTTTTTCTGCTGCTTCTTAACCCTTTCATTGTTGGTCCCATTGTATTACGGTTTTGAAGCCAGTGTCGGTCCAGTAGTATGACGCCATGAGCTCAGGTTTGTTTGCAATCGTGTCATTACGATTTCTTAAGACACTCAAGATAAGCTGTGAGTGGTAAATTTGGACCTAGATGTGAGAGAATGGGTCTATACAGTAAGTGTGCACTATAAAAAAAAAATCCTGCAGCATGCAGTGCATGAGAAAAAAACTGCGACCTTGTTTTTGGTTTAAAACAGCGACTTTGTGGTGCATTCTCATATGGTTTTTGTGGTTATATTCTTGGTTTCTTGGTCTCATTTGATAGAATGGAATATATAAAACAAAGATTAGTTTGATTAGGTTCAGGACAGAAAGTAGCTTGAAACTGAGCTCAAAGTAGCAGAAATGTTCAATTTTTCCTGATATTCTAGATTACACAAATGCAGTAGTCTGCATAACAGTAAATCTTCTATATTTTGTGTGAATAAAAATTCTAAATGAAGAGCAAGCATAATATAAGAGGGGGCCTGGAGACATGACTAAGGAACAGAGGAAATATTTATTTAGTGCCAGGAATGCCTACATTGTTTATTCTGGACCCTATTTATAAATTGGCAATTGTTGAATTTTGTATGAAATTAGCCAAATTACCAATTTCTGGTCACTTTATTGGGTAGTTGAAATAGGTAAATGGGCGGTTTCTTGTACTCAATCGATAGAAGGAATACCAGTGAAATAGCTATGAAACCATGGAACAGGCAGGGACTGAACTCACAGCGAGTTGTAAAACTCCAGATCGACACGTTAGCTAACTCGTCGGTCTGGAGTTTTACGACTCACTCACCACGAGTTCAATCCCGCCCATACCATGCTTTGTTTGCAATCGTGTCATTACAATTTCCAGAGTCGAAATAGCTGAGTTTTGTGGACTGGAACAATGAAATTGGCCAAAAATAGAGCACAAAGTGGGCAAAATTGCCAATGCGTAAATATCGGCGAGACTGCAAACTTTGCGAGTGTAATTCCATAAGTTTTCAGTCAAATTTTATACTTTTAGTTTCATTACCTTCAGAAAAAGATTCTCAATCATTTCATAAAATATTTTTTTTTTAAATTCTTCAACTTACTAAGAGCAAGTTTGAGAGCAGGGGTCTGACAGTGAAAGGGTTAAAATTCCTCCCTGAACCCTTGGCACCTGGCATTTGACTGCTAGTCAGACTGGATGAACTTAAGGTGGCTTTCTTCCTGTGTGGGATATCTACACATACACACACACACACACACACTCACAGGCAGACACACACACACACACTCACAGGCAGACACACACACACACACACAACACACACACACACACACACAGGCAGAAAGACAGACACAGACACACACACACACACACACAGCCCCTGTGGCCTGGTGGCTAAAGCTCTCGCTTCACGCACAGAGGGCCCGGGTTTGCTTACCAGCGGGGCGGAAACATTTCGAAGTGTTTCCTTACACACACATACAACAGGCCTAGTGTCTAATCGACATGTGCCTAGGACAAAATGGTAACTAACACAGGCAGACAGACAGAAAGACAGACACACACACACAAGCAGACAGAAAGACAGACGCACACACACACATAGGCAGACAGACAGAAAGACACACAGACAGACAGACACACACAAACAGACACACACAGACAGACAGACACAGACACACACACACACCTGGGCTGACCTCCATTTCATGCCAGGTCACAGCATGAAGAAGACCCAGGCCAGGACACGTCCTGGCAAACCTACCTGTACCCCCATTTCTATTCCACTACTGCAAGCTCTTGACAATGTGTCGACTGCAACACGAAAGTCCTAGAGCTGTCATTCAACTCCCCCCAACCTATGGCTGCTTTACATCTGTTGTTGCTCGGTTGCGATTATTACACATTTTTTATACATAAAATTTTACACTAAAACAGTTTTACAGAGTAATAAGTGTCTTGTAACCATTGCAGAGCATGATAAAATATGTTTGTCAATGTAACTAACTGCTTTGCTTAATTAAAAAAATCTTTATTACGAGAAAGCTCTTGGTCTTGATTATTTTGAATTAATGAGTTGCGACTGTACAGTATTCATAAAATCAATAAATACCTATAATAAACATTTATGGAGAATGCAAGCATAAAATATATACAGTGGACCCCCGGTTATCGCCATAATTCGTTACAGAATGCTGTTCGAGTGCCGTTACCTAACGAATTTGTTCCCATAAGGACAAATGTAAATTAGATTAGTCCATTTAGACCCCCAAAAATATACTTGCAAAAGCACTTACAAAAATACATTTACATAATTGTTCGAATTGGGAGCAGTACGAAATCCGGGGGTCCACTGTATTTCAAATACAAAATTTATTACAAGTATTTTCTATAAGAAAAATATCACTGGAACATACAAGCTGCCGCCGAGTCTTTTGAGTTTCATTCCTTTTCGCACTTGGAAGCTACCACTGCGAGACGGGCTGAGAGGCATTCCCTTGGAACGACCACGGATTTTGGGGATGGTTACAACTCCACTTCTACTACAGGGGACCTGTACTGGAACAAGTGGAATAGTTGGCATCATGTCTGGTCCCAGTATTCCTCTACTGATTGATGAGCCAGCATCACTAGATGGAGTGGATGATGATGATAATGTAGTTCTGGAGACAGTGGAGAATGCTATGGTGGTGTGTGTAGATACAGAGGATGAAGACGACAATGACGAAGGAGTGTGTGATGCTCTCTGTTGAGCTGCTGTTGCTTTTGCAATAGTTATTGAAGAGCTGGATGGCAATGTGGCAAGAGGGGTTACAAGAAGAGGTTTGTCTACATCCATCTTCTCTTCAACATCACCTCCTATGTTAGAGGACACTGTTGATGTAGAACCTGCAACAATAAACAAAGAAAAATTACACTAACATTAACAAAAAAAAAAAACTATTGGAGGTTCACTTAACTTCCCATCCTATAAATATTTTTTAGCAAACTCTTGAAGGTTTTCAAATAGAATTTCCAAGTGCTGTGATCCCCAGAACCATCACCAAGTAGTCAAAATTTAAACTAAAGGCAGACAAAATAAGATGACAAAATCCAGCAAGTGTATGATCAAAAGCTCTATTCTCCTGAGAGCATCATTTTCTGCAAACTTGCTCGTTCTCATTCTTGTGTTAACAAAAATATGAACCACTACACAATACAGTGGACCCTCGGTTTTCGTGCACCTCCAAACTCGAACAATTATGTAAGTGTATTTTCGTAAGTGCTTTTGTAAGTGTACTTTTGGGGGGTCTGAAATGACTAATCTAATTTACATTTGTCCTTATGGGAACAAATTCGTTTAGTAACGGCACTCAAACAGCATTCTGGAAAGAATCTTCAACAAAAACCGAGGGTCCACTGTATTAACATTTCCAAATAATACCAAAGTCAGAATGAAAACCATTAGTGAAGATGTTGGACAACCTTCAATAAAGTAATAATGTATTAATATTGGTAGAATTACCGACAATATGTTAAGTAAAAGGACACAAATGCAACTAATGTGACATTTTATTGTGGCAACGTTTCGCTCTCCAGGAGCTTTGTCAAGCCATTACAAACAATACATGGACACAGAGGGTATATATAGGCTCAGAGTGAGGTGTAATACTAGTGGTGGTAGAAGTAGTAGTGATATAAGTTGTAGTAGTAGTAGTGGTAGTAGGTTGGTAGACAGCAACCACCCAGGGAGGTACTACCGTCCTGCCAGGTGACTGTGAAACAGAAACCTGAAACTGTTTTACATGATGGTAGGATTGCTGGTGTCTTTTTTCTGTCTCATAAACACGCTGGAAAACAGGTATATCTAGCTACTTCTACTTACACTTTAGGTCACACTACACTGGCATACACATGCATATATATACATACACACATCTAGGTTTTTCTTCTTTTTCTTAATAGCTCTTGTTCTTTTTATTTTCTCTA
The DNA here is from genome assembly GCA_009830355.1 of Cherax destructor. NCBI lineage: Eukaryota > Metazoa > Arthropoda > Malacostraca > Decapoda > Parastacidae > Cherax > Cherax destructor. The sequence goes on along the minus strand of WNWK01002496.1, from coordinate 52,954 downwards.
TTGTCCATGGGGAAGTGGAAAAGAATCTTTCCTCCGTAAGCCATGCGTGTCGTATGAGGCGACTAAGATGCCGGAGCAATGGGCTAGTAACCCCTTCTCCTGTACAAATCTACTAAAAACGAGAAGAAGAAAAACTTTATAAAATTGGGTTGTCTGAATGTGCGTGGATGTAGTGCGGATGATAAGAAAGAGATGATTGCCGATGTTATGAATGAAAAGAAGTTGGATGTCCTGGCCCTAAGCGAAACAAAGCTGAAGGGGTAGGCGAGTTTCAGTGGGGAGAAATAAATGGGATTAAGTCGGGAGTATCTGAGAGAGTTAGAGCTAAGGAAGGGGTAGCAATAATGTTGAAGGATCAGTTATGGAAGGAAAAGAGGGAATATAAATGTGTAAATTCAAGGATTATGTGGATTAAAATAAGGGTCGGATGCGAAAAGTGGGTCATAATAAGCGTGTATGCACCTGGAGAAGAGAGGAGTGTAGAGGAGAGAGAGAGATTTTGGGAGATGTTAAGCGAATGTATAGGAACTTTTGAACCAAATGAGAGAGTAATTGTGGTAGGGGACCTAAATGCTAAAGTGGGAGAAACATGCAGAGAAGGGGGTAGTAGGTAAGTTTGGGGTGCCAGGTGTAAATGATAATGGGAGCCCTTTGATTGAACTTTGTATAGAAAGGGGTTTAGTTATAGGTAATACATATTTTAAGAAAAAGAGGATAAATAAGTATACAAGATATGATGTAGGGCGTAATGACAGTAGTTTGTTAGACTATGTATTGGTAGATAAAAGACTGTTGAGTCGACTTCAGGATGTACATGTTTATAGAGGGGCTACAGATATATCAGATCACTTTTTAGTTATAGCTACAGTGGGAGTAAAAGGTAGATGGGATACAAGGAAAATAGAATCAGTAAGTAAAAGAGAGGTGAAGGTTTATAAACTAAAAGAGGAGGCAGTTAGGGTAAGATATAAACAACTATTGGAGGATAGATGGGCTAGTGAGAGTGTAGGAAATGGGGTCGAAAATGTATGGGGTAGATTTAAAAATGTAGTGTTAGAGTGTTCAGCAGAAGTTTGTGGTTACAGGCGAGTGGGTGCGGGAGGGAAGAGGAGCGATTGGTGGAATGATGATGTAAAGAGAGTAGTAAGGGAGAAAAAGTTAGCATATGAGAGGTTTTTACAAAGTAGAAGTGATGCAAGGAGGGAAGAGTATATGGAGAGAAAAAGAGAGGTTAAAAGAGTGGTGAAGCAATGTAAAAGAGAGCAGATGAGAGAGTGGGTGAGATGTTATCAGCAAATTTTGTTGAAAATAAGAAAAAGTTTTGGAATGAGATTAATAAGTTGAGGAAGCCTAGAGAACAAATGGATTTGACAGTTAAAAATAGGAGAGGAGAGTTATTAAATGGAGAGTTAGAGGTATCGGGAAGATGGAGAGAATATTTTGAGGATTTGTTAAATGTTGATGAAGACAGGGAAGCTGTGATTTCGTGTGTAGGGCAAGGAGGAATAACATCTTGTAGGAGTGTGGAAGAGCCAGTTGTGGGTGTAGGGGAAGTTCGTGAAGCAGTGGGTAGAATGAAAGGGGTAAGGCAGCTGGGATTGATGGGATAAAGATAGAAATGTTAAAAGCAGGTGGGGATATAATTTTGGAGTGGTTGGTGCTATTATTTAATAAATGTATGGAAGAGGGTAAGGTACCTAGGGATTGGCAGAGAGCGTGTATTGTTCCTTTGTATAAAGGCAAAGGGACAAAAGAGAGTGCAAAAATTATAGGGGAATAAGTCTGTTGAGTGTACCTGGTAAAGTGTATGGTAGAGTTATTATTGAAAGAATTAAGAGTAAAACAGAAAGCAGGATAGCAGATGAACAAGGGGCTTTAGGAAAGGTAGGGGGTGTGTAGACCAAGTGTTTACAGTGAAACATATAGGTGAACAGTATTTGGATAAGGGTAAAGATGTTTTTGTGGCATTTATGGATTTGGAAAAGGCTATGATAGGGTAGATAGGGGGCAATGTGGCAGATGTTGCAGGTGTATGGAATAGGAGGAAGGTTACTGAAAGCAGTGAAGAGTTTTTATGAGGATAGTGAGGCTCAGGTTAGAGTGTGTAGGAGGGAAGGGACTATTTCCCAGTAAAAGTGGGCCTTAGACAAGGATGTGTGATGTCACCGTGGTTGTTCAATATATTTATAGATGGGGTTGTAAGAGAAGTGAATGCAAGGGTCTTGGCAAAAGGTGTTGGTCTAAAAGATAAAGAAGCAAATACAAAGTGGGAGTTGTCACAGTTGCTTTTTGCTGATGACACTGTGCTTTGGGAGATTCTGAAGAGAAGCTGCAGAGGTTGGTGGATGAATTTGGTAGGGTGTGTAAAAGAAGAAAATTGAAAGTGAATATAGGAAAGAGTAAGGTGATGAGGATAACAAAAAGAATAGGTGACGAAAGATTGGATATCAGATTGGAGGGAGAGAGTATGGAGGAGGTGAATGTATTCAGATATTTGGGAGTGGACATGTCGGCGGATGGGTCTATGAAGGATGAGGTGAATCATAGAATTGATGAGGGGAAAAGGGTGAGTGGAGCACTTCGGAGTCTGTGGAGACAAAGAACCTTGTCCATGGAAGTAAAGAGGGAATGTATGAGAGTATAGTTATACCAACGCTCTTATATGGGTGTGAAGCATGGGTGATGAATGTTGCAACGAGGAGAAGGCTGGAGGCAGTGGAGATGTCATGTCTGAGGTCAATGTGTGGTGTGAATATAATGCAGAGAATTCGGAGTTTGGAAATTAGGAGGAGGTGCGGGATTACCAAACGATTGTCCAGAGAGCTGAGGAGGGGGTTGTTGAGGTGGTTTGGACATGTAGAGAGAATGGAACGAGACAGAGTGACTTCGAGAGTGTATAAATCTGTAGTGGAGGGAAGGCGGGGTAGGGTCGGCCTAGGAAAGGTTGGAGGGAGGGGTAAAGGAAGTTTTGTGTGCGAGGGCTTGGACTTCCAGCAAGCATGTGTGAGCGTATTTGATAGGAGTGAATGGAGGCATATGGTTTTTAATACTTGACGTGCTGTTGGAGTGTGAGCAAAGTAACATTTATGAAGGGATTCAGGAAACCGGCAGGCCGGACTTGAGTTCTGGAGATGGGAAGTACAGTGCTGGCACTCTGAAGGAGGGGTGTTAATGTTGCAGTTTTATAACTGTAGTGTAAAGCACCCTTCTGGCAAGACAGTGATGGAGTGAATGATGATGAAAGTTTTTCTTTTCGGGCCACCCTGCCTTGGTGGGAATCGGCCGATGTGTTAATAAAAAAAAAAAAAAAAAAAAAATAAAATAATAGTAGTAGTACGTAATACAATAAGGTAGAACAATCAACTTGCACATGAGTAAAAGGTGATAAAAGCAATTACTTGGGTAGTATAAAAATAGGTTAGACAAATATTTCTGTTGAAGGTTGGAATAGAGAAGGCCTGTAGCAGTGTTCCACATCTGCGATGTGCTTGTGTAGTATTAGCAGGAGAGACTATGTGATGGTAGGGTTTACTGTTTTCAGGAGGATTCTTGCTAAGACTTCAGAGATGGTGAAGCTGCCTTTGTTTTGTTTAATTGTGTTAGAAACAGCGATAACTGCTGATTCAAGGCACTTGCGTCTGCGGAAATTAGTTTTTGATTACTAATCGGGCGTCTTTGAATTTCATGAGATGATTGGTGAAATTTCGGTGTTGTACACAGGCGTTGTTCAGGTTATCATTCCTACATGCATTAATGTGTTCACTGAGGCGTGTTTCGAGGTTTCTTGCTGTTTCTCCTACATAAATCCTCTCACAGTCTCCACAGGGTACAGTGTAAACCCCTGCATTGACTGGTTCATGGTGCTTGGATTTTGTTCTGGTTAGATCCTTTATAGAAGAGCTGGAAGCGATGGCGACTATAGTGTTAGCTTGTGCAAGTACTTTAGAAATGTTCGATGCAACCTGGCTGTTGGGAAGAATTATAATGCATCAACACCATTCCAGTTATAATTCTTCCCAACAGCCAGGTTGCATCGAACATTTCTAAAGTACTTGCACAAGCTAACACTAGTCGCCATCGCTTCCAGCACTTCTATAAAGGATCTAACCAGGACAAAATCCAAGCACCATGAACCTGTGGAGGCTGCGACAGGATTTATGTAGGAGAAACAGCAAGAAACCTCGAAACATGCCTCAATGAACACATTAATGCATGTAGGAACGATAACCTGAACACTGCCTGCGTACAACACCGAAATTCCACCAATCATCTCATGAAATTCAAAGACGCCCGATTAGTAATCAAAGAAACTAATTTCCGCAGACACAAGTGCCTTGAATCAGCACTTATCGCTGTTTCTAACACAAACAAAACAAAGGCAGCTTCACCATCTCTGAAGCCTTAGCAAGAATCCTCCTGAAAACAGTAAACCCTACCATCACATAGTCTCTCCTGCTAATACTACACAAGCACATCGTTGTTCTACCTTATTGTATTACTACTACTACTACAACTTATAACACTACTACTTCTACCACCACTAGTATTACACCTCACTCTGAGCCTATATATATACCCTCTGTGTCCATGTATTGTTTGTAATGGCTTGACAAAGCTCCTAGAGAGCGAAATGTTGCCACAATAAAATGTCACATTAGTTGCATTTGTGTCCTTTTACTTAAAGTAATAATCTCTCTCTGTAGGCACTGAAAATAACATGATCCTCAACAGTGAAAAAACACCAGTCCCCAGTTTGTACAGTGCTATACTTTTCTATATACTGTATCACAAAATATGTTAGCACCACATATGTACATTTAATATCAAGAATTGACAAAATTTCATAATAAATAGTGGAAACAAAAGAATAGAGCAACAACCATACCATGTTAAAAATTGTGCTTCTAATCCAATCAGTAAAGTTAAGCAAAGTTGGGTCAAACTAGTACTTTGATGGATGATCTCCTGGAAACACCAAATGCTGCTGGCATTATTTTCTGATAACAGGTTGGTAGCAGGTTGGTAGACAGCAGCCACCCAGGGAGGTACTACCGTCCTGCCAGGTGACTGTGAAACAGAAACCTGAAACTGTTTTACATGATGGTAGGATTGCTGGTGTCTTTTTTCTGTCTCATAAACACAATGGATAACAGGTATATCTAGCTACTTCTACTTACACTTTATGTCACACTACATAGGCATGCACATGCATATATATATACATACACACATCTAGGTTTTTCTTCTTTTTCTTAATAGCTCTTGTTCTTTTTATTTTCTCTATTGTCCATAGGGAAGTGGAAAAGAATCTTTCCTCCGTAAGCCATGCATGTCGTATAAGGCGACTAAAATGCCGGGAGCAATGGGCTAGTAACCCCTCCTCCTGTACACATTTACTAAAAAAGAGAAGAAAAACTTTATAAAACTGGAATGTTTGAATGTGCATGGATGTAGTGCAGATGATAAGAAAGAGATGATTGCTGATGTTATGAATGAAAAAAAGTTGGATGTCCTGGCCCTAAGCGAAACAAAGCTGAAGGGGGTAGGCGAGTTTCAGTGGGGAGAAATAAATGGGATTAAGTCAGGAGTATCTGAGAGAGTTAGAGCTAAGGAAGGGGTAGCAATAATGTTGAAGGCTCAGTTATGGAAGGAGAAGAGGGAATATAAATGTGAAAATTCAAGGATTATGTGGAATAAAATAAGGGTAGGATGCAAAAACTGGGTCATAATAAGCGTGTATGCACCTGGAGAAGAGAGAAGTGTAGAGGAGAGATTTTGGGAGATGTTAAGCGAATGTATAGGAACTTTTGAACCAAGTGAGAGAGTAATTGTGGTAGGGGACCTAAATGCTAAAATAGGAGAAACATGTAGAGGGTGTGTGATAGGTAAGTTTGGGGTGCCAGGTGTAAATGAAAATGGGAGCCCTTTGAATGAACTTTGTATAGAAAGGGGTTTAGTTATAGTTAATACATACATATTTTAAGAAAAAGAGGATAAATAAGTATACAAGATATGATGTAGGGCGTAATGACAGTAGTTTGTTGGACTACGTATTTGTAGATAAAAGACTGTTGAGTAGACTTCAGGATGTACATGTTTATAGAGGGGCCACAGATATATCAGATCACTTTTTAGTTATAGCTACAGTGGGAGTAAAAGGTAGATGGGATACAAGGAAAATAGAAGCAGTAAGAGAGAGGTGAAGGTTTATAAACTAAAAGAGGAGACAGTTAGGGTAAGATATAAACAACTATTGGAGGATATATGGGCTAGTGAGAGTGTAGGCAATGGGGTCAAAGATGTATGGGGTAGATTTAAAAATGTAGTGTTAGAGTGTTCAGCAGAAGTTTGTGGTTACAGGCGAGTGGGTGCGAGAGGGAAGAAGAGCGATTGGTGGAATGATGATGTAAAGAGAGTAGTAAGAGAGAAAAAGTTAGCATATGAGAGGTTTTTACAAAGTAGAAGTGATGAAAGGAGGGAAGAGTATATGGAGAGAAAAAGAGAGGTTAGGAGAGTGGTGAAGCAATGTAAAAAGAGAGCAAATGAGAGAGTGGGTGAGATGTTATCAACAAATTTTGTTGAAAATAAGAAAAAGTTTTGGAGTGAGATTAATAAGTTGAGGAAGCCTAGGGAACAAATGGATTTAACAGTTTAAAATAGGAGAGGAGAGTTATTTAACCCTTTCAGGGTTTTTGACATACTAGTACGGCTTATGCACCAGGGCGTTTGACGTACTAGTACGCCTAAATTCTAGCGGCCTCAAATTAAGCGGGAAACAGCTGGTAGGCCTACATATGAACGAATGGGTCTGTGTGGTCAGTGTGCGCAGTATAAAAAAAATCTTGCAGCACACACTGCATAATGAGAAAAAAAACTCCAACCGTTATTTTTGTTTAAAACAGCGACTTTGCAGTCTATTTTCGTATGGTATTTATTGATGTATTCTCGTTTTCTTGGTCTCATTTGATAGAATGGAAGATATATTACAGAAATAGAGATGATTTTGTTTGGTTTGACAATGACAAGTACCTTGAAATTGAGCTCAAAGTAGCGAAAATGTTCGATTTTAGCCGATGTTCGAGAGTAAACAAATCCCACCATGTGTCCAATACACATAAACTGGCAAGTCTAATTATCTTGCACAAGTGCGCTGATATTATTTATACTGTTTTTACAATGATGTAGTTGTATACATAACAGAAAATCTTCAATTTTTTGTAAGAATAAAAATTCAAAATGGAGAGCAAACGTAATGCAATAGGAGCCTGGAGACGTGACTAATGAACAGATAAAATGTTATTTGAGTGCCAGGAATGTCTGTCTTGTTTATTCTGGACCCTATTTTGAAATTGGCATCTTTTGAAATTTGTGTGAAATTGGCAATATTGCCAATTTCTGACCGCTTTATTGGGTAGTTGAAATCGGTAAATTGGTGGTTTCTTGTACTCAATCGATAGAACAAATGGAATTCTACAATAATAGCTATGATTTTCGTAGACTGAGACATTGGAATTGGCCGAAAATAGGGCTCAAATTGGGAGAAATCGCCGATGCGTAAATATCTTCAATACCGCTAACTTTGCGAGAGCATAATTCCATTAGTTTTTTACCAAATTTCATACGTTTGGTGGCGTTATGATCGGAAAAAGATGCTCTATCATTTCATTAGAAAAAATAATTTTTTTTTCCGAAAATGTTTCGACCTTGCGAGAGAGTTAAGAATCGAGATCTCGACCCTGAAAGGGTTAATGGAGAGTTAGAGGTATCGAGAAGATGGAGGGAATATTTTGAGGAGTTGTTAAATGTTGATGAAGACAGGGAAGCTGTGATTTCGTGTATAGGGCAAGGAGGAATAACATCTTGTAGGAGTGTGGAAGAGCCAGTTGTGAGTGTGGGGGAAGTTTTTGAGGCAGTGGGTAGAATGAAAGGGGGTAAGACAGCTGGGATTGATGGAATAAAGATAGAAATGTTAAAAGCAGGTGGGGATATAGTTTTGGAGTGGTTGGTGCTATTATTTAATAAATGTATAGAAGAGGGTAAGGTACCTAGGGATTGGCAGAGAGCATGTATTGTTCCTTTGTATAAAGGCAAAGGGGACAAAAGAGAGTGCAAAAATTATAGAGGAATAAGTCTGTTGAGTGTACCTGGTAAAGTGTATGATAGAGTTATTATAGAAAGAATTAAGAGTAGGACAGAGAGCAGGATAGCAGATGAACAAGGGGGCTTTAGGAAAGGTAGGGGGTGTGTAGACCAAGTGTTTACAGTAAAACATATAGGTGAACAGTATTTGGATAAGGGTAAAGAGGCTTTTATGGCATTTATGGATTTGGAAAAGGCGTATGATAGGGTGGATAAGGGGGCAATGTGGCAGATGTTGCAGGTGTAAGGAATAGGAGGTAGGTTACTGAAAGCAGTGAAGAGTTTTTATGAGGATAGTGAGGCTCAGGTTAGTGTGTGTAGGAGGGAGGGGGACTATTTCCCAGTAAAAGTGGGCCTTAGACAAGGATGTGTGATGTCACCATGGTTGTTCAATATATTTATAGATGGGGTTGTATGAGAAGTGAATGCGAGGGTCTTGGCAAGAGGTGTGGGGTTAAAAGATAAAGAATCAAATAAAAATTGGGAGTTGTCACAGTTGCTTTTTGCTGATGACACTTTGCTTTTGGAAGATTCTGAAGAGAAGTTGCAGAGGTTTGGTGGATGAATTTGGTAGGGTGTGTAAAAGAAGAAAATTGAAAGTGAATATAGGAAAAAGTAAGGTGATGAGGATAACAAAAAGATTAGGTGATGAAAGATTGGATATCAGATTGGAGGGAGAGAGTATGGAGGAGGTGAATGTATTCAGATATTTGGGAGTGGACATGTCAGCAGATGGATCTAGGAAAGATGAGGTGAATCATAGAATTGATGAGGGGAAAAGGGTGAGTGGAGCACTTTGGAGTCTGTGGAGACAAAGAACTTTGTCCATGGAAGTAAAGAGGGGAATGTATGAGAGTATAATTATACCAACACTCTTATATGGGTGTGAAGCATGGGTGATGAATGTTGCAATGAGGAAAAGGCTACAGGCAGTGGAGATGTCATGTCTGAGGTCAATGTGTGGTGTGAATATAATGCAGAGAATTCGGAGTTTGGAAATTAGGAGGCGGTGCGGGATTACCAAAACTATTATCCAGAGAGCTGAGGAGGGGTTGTTGAGGTGGTTCGGACATGTAGAGAGAATGGAACGAGACAGAATGACTTCGAGAGTGTATAAATCTGTAGTGGAGGGAAGGCGGGGTAGGGGTCGGCCTAGGAATGGTTGGAGGGAGGGGGTAAAGGAGGTTTTGTGTGCGAGGGGCTTGGACTACTAGCAAGCATGTGTGAGCATATTTGATAGGAGTGAATGGAGACAAATGGTTTTTAATAGTTGACGTGCTGTTGGAGTGTGAGCAAAGTAACATTTATGAAGGGATTCAGGGAAACCGGCAGGCCGGACTTGAGTCCTGGAGATGGGAAGTACAGTGTCTGCACTCTGAAGGAGGGGTGTTAATGTTGCAGTTTTATAACTGTAGTGTAAAGCACCCCTCTGGCAAGACAGTGATGGAGTGAATGACGATGAAAGTTTTTCTTTTTCGGGCCACCCTGCCTTGGTGGGAATCGGCCGATGTGTTAATAAAAAAAAAATAACGTTGGTAGCAACCCTCCAGGAAGCCACTGCCATATGGGTAGGAAATGAAAGCTTGTAATTTTTCTTTCCATCTGAGGAGGACTGGTTTAAGACTGGGCAGTAGGGACAATGATTCCCAAAACCATTAACATAAAAGATGAGGCATTCTACATTAACGATAGACTTGTTGGCATGATCAAGCAGGGCAAAATACAACGATCTTCCTCTTAGTCTCCTTACATATTTTATGAAGATTTCTCATGGACTTTCAATATGAATATCAGATCAGATGCAGCGGTAGGCTACTTAGTAAGGCTTCTTGACAAAAATTTGATTGGGCTGAGGTGATACTTGGAGGAAAGAAAAGTGTGCAGTATGTTTGTCTTCCTCCTCTCATGAAGTAATGCTGCTCTTCTCAGCTTTTGTACTGCTTCATTGTTTTATCACTCAGTGGCCTTTAGCAACTTACTTCAGATGAGGTAAAATGGAGGAAAATGCACGAGGCAGAGGACAGAATGAACGGGGAGGAGGGGGGGGATAAAGCAGCTAAGAGAGACGATATTAAAACAAACTTTAAAAGCAGATAGGTACTGTATATAATTTTGGAGTGGTTGGTGCAGTTGTTCAATACGCAATGAAAGAAGGAAAGGTACCCAGGAACTGGCAGACAGAATGCATAAATCCTTTGTATAGGATAAAAGGGATAAAAGTGTAAGAATTATAGGGAAAAAGGTCAATAGAGTGTATAGGGTAAAGCTTATGGTAGACAGGCATCAGTGAAAGCATTATGGGTAAGACAAAGTAGGACTGCAGAGGAACAAGGAAGTTTTAGGAAGGGTAGGGTATGTGTATACCAAGTGTTTGCATCCAGGCTCATAGGTAAACAATACTTAGACAAAGGAAAGGAATTTTTCATTGCATTTATGAATCTAGGTAAAGCATATGTTAGGGTGGACAGGGAAGCATTGCAGGATATGTTGCAAATGAATGGAATAAGTGGTAGGTTACTTAAAGCAAAACAGTGCATTTATGTGGATAATGTGATGTCACCATTGTTGTTTAACCCTTTCAAGGTCTTTTAAGTATATAAACCATACCACGGGTGGGGTTAGAACCCGGGATCAGTCTCTCCTAAAACTCCAAACCGACGCGTTAGCCACTGGGCCAGCTAGCCACAATAAGATTCATCGAACTAGGTATATTTATACACCATAGGAAGGTTAGCATAGGCACAACTGACTACAAATGCAAGTTTTTACAGACGAATCACTAGCTAGCGTGGACATGACGAACTCTAGCTCAAGTCCCCTCAAAGCCATCAATCGTGTCATTACAATTTCATGAGTCACTGTTACGTATATCTTTGTTAATGACAGAAGCCTCAAATTTGGAGCAAAGGGCCTGGAAGGCCTATACAGTGGACCCCCGGCTAACGAACACCCTGGAAATCGTACAATTATGTAAGTATAATATTGTAAGTGCTTGTGGAAGTGTACTTTTGGGGGTCTGAAATAGACTAACCTACGTGACATTATTTCTTAACCATTTGAGGGTCGGTCCCGTACTAGTACGTCAGTGCAGCCAGGGTCGGTCACGTACTTGTATGCCTAAATTCTAGTGCCTTCAAATCTGGTAGAAGAAAGCTGGCAGGCCTACATATGCAATAATGGGTCTGTGTGGTCAGTGTGTGCAGTATAAAAAAAATCCTGAAGCACGCGGTGCATAATGAGAAAAAAAAACTGACCGTTTTTTTTTGTTTAAAACAGCGACTTTCGGGTGTATTTTCGTATGGTATTTGTGGTTGAATTCTGGTTTTCTTGGTCTCATTCGATAGAATGGAAGACATACTACAGAAATAGTGATGATTTTGATTGGTTTTACAATGACAAGTACCTTGAAACTGAGCGCAAAGTAGCAAAAATGTTCGATTTTTGTCGATGTTCAAAAGTAAACAAATCACGTCATGCGTCCAATACACATCAACTGGGTAGTTTAATATTCTTGCACAAGTGCACTGATATTATTTATACCGTTTCTACAATGATGCAGTTGAATACATAACAGTTAATTTTCTATTTTTTTGTGAGACTAAAAATTCAAAATGGAAAGCAAAAGTAATGTAAGAGGGGCCTGGAGACGTGACTAATGAACAGATAAAATGTTATTTGAGTGCCAGGAATGTCTGTCTCGTTTATTCTGGACCCTATTTTGAAATTGGCATCTTTTGAAATTTGTTTGAAATTGGCCAAATTGCCAATTTCTGACCACCTTATTGGGTAGTTGAAATCGGTAAATTGGCGATTTCTTATAGTCGGTTGATAGAACAAATGTAACTCTAGCGAAATAGCTATAATTTTAGTAGACTGAAACATTGGAATTTGCCGAAAATAGGGCTCAAAGTGGGCGAAATCGCCGATGCGTAAATGTTATCGATACCACTAAATTCGCGAGCATAACTCCGTTAGTTTTCCATCAAATTTCATAATTTTGGTGGCATTATGATCGGAAAAAGATTCTCTATCATTACATAAGAAAAAATAATTAATTTGTTCGTTAGCCGGGGTCCACTGTATATGAAAGAACAGGTCTGTTAAGTCATTGTGAGCAGTATACAAAAAATCTGGGCTGCCAGGGCACAGTAGGAATGGACTCTCAGCATACCACTGTTCACCATGCCATGTTGATGCAAAAGCGTGAGCTCACTCCCAGGTGAATTCAATGAGTATTATTCCCCAGTGATAAAAACAAAGAGGATTACACAACCCAGTTTAAGTTCTTTGGTTTTGAACATTTAGCGGATGATATTGACTCTCAGGCTGCCTGAAATGGTGCTGAAAGCCCCGATGACCCACAGCCATCCATGTCTAGGATTAGTTTATGGAAAAAAGTATAAAAGGAAAAGAACTCAGGAAAACAAGGAGTTGAGAGATGAAAAGCCAGAAACGAGTATGCATGGATAGAGGGAGGTTCAACAGTAATCTGAGACTGACATATCATTGAAAGTCAAATCTGTATATTCTTCTGTGCTCAATTCTATATTTCATCTTTTTATTTTTTAAGGTTTTCTCATCAAGACATATTTTATACAGACCTCGTATGCTTCTGTAATTGGCTTTGGGGTGTTCATTACTACTTCCCAGGGAATGCCTGATACTTCTTTATTTAGTGTGTCCCGGGCAATCCTCCGATTGTTAGGCTAAATTTACTGAACATCCCTTCTCATACACTATTTCTGCAAGTCCTCCCCCTAGTTTATACTCATATAAACTTTTATGATAATGTATCTGTGATGTTGTGATCTGAATAAACGGTATCTGTGATGTTGTGATCAAAGCAAATGATATCTTTTTTTTTTTTACACATCAATTTTACAGGCTAAGAGCTGTTATCCTACCTCAGTTCATTTCAAAGCCCAGCCCTATCTGAGGTATACTACCACCCCTGAGGAAGCCACACACAACAGTCAACTAACACCCAGGTACCTACTTACTGCTAGGTGAACAGGGACAGCAGGTGCAAGGAAACATGCCCAACATTTCTACCCGGCTAGGAATCGAACCACGACAAACAATACCACAACATCTGTGATGTAATCAAAGTAAACTGTATCTGTGATGTTATGATCGAAGTAAACTGTATCTGTCATGTTGTCATCAAAGTACAGTGGACCCCCGAGTTTCGTAAAAACTTCACTCCTGAAGTCTGCTCAAGCACCATTACCGAACGAATTTACTCCCTTAAGGAAAATTGTCACGTAGGTTAGTCTATTTCAGACCCCCAAAAATACTTTTCCACAAGCACTTACAATATTATACTTACATAAATGTACGATTTCTGGGGTTTACGAAACTCGGGGGTCCACTGTAAATGGTATCTGTGATAGTTAATGTTGTCTCTGATTAGTTCTTGTTGTTTGTAAAGATCAAATCTAGTGTACTTTCCTTTCCAGTGGGTACTCTTATCTGTTGGTTCAAAACAAACTTGTCACAAAGCCCAATTAGCTCTCTGGTACATATCTATTGAGCTAGTGTGCTTCTCAGACCTATTTCTAGTATGACACTGATTTACCATCTTCCAGTTCATATCTGGGAGGTTGAAATCTCCAAGGAATATAATATTTAGCTTGGGGCTTTCAAGGTTTTTAAGCCATCTTTCTTATTTTATTTATCTGTTCCGAGAACTCCTTAGTTGTTGCTGACAGTGGTTTACATTGCATGCCTTCAGTTCTATCAAATGAGGAAAAAAGCCCATTCAACTATCAGAATTACCCTATAAAAAGCAACTGCTAATTTGGCCAATTTTACACAAAATTTAAAAAATACATGTATCAATTAAAAAAATAAAAATAAACAATAACATACTGGAGGGAGAGATATGAGATAAATAAACCCAGTGATGAGCAGGGGTGCAGTGGGCACAATAAGGAAACACTGTATTAACATTCATGGACCCAGCGTATTCAACATCTTAACAGAAGATATCAGAAACACGGCTGGAACAAGTGTAGAAGTCTTCAAGAGAAAACTAGACAAATATCACCAGGTGTCAGATCAACCAGGCTGTGATGGATATGTGGGGCAGCGGGCCTCCAGCAGCAACAGCCTGGTTGACCTGGCAAGCACCAGACGAGCCTGGCCATCCGAGAGTAGCAAGACTCGAAAATCATCAAAGGTATATCAAAGGTACTACATGCATTCCTATCACTAAAGCAACCTATCCTCTGCTCACTCATCATGTCCCCAGGCCTCTCCTCTATAACACTTGCCTTTCACTTTCAAGCTATCATCTCAAAAAATCAGTTTTACCCTATTTCCCAGAAAATAAAATATAACCAAGAATGACTAATCATGGTTAAGAGCATCCCAATAATTGAAGCATATCTAGTAAAAACTTATAAAACAGACCAGGGAATAGGGAGGCCCCTTCCTTTCCTCAGGAATATTGCCAAAAATCTAATATTTATGCAACTTTAAGCAAAATCATCTCTATCATTAGGATGTCCCACTGATTGATACCAAGAAGCATCCAAAAAAAAAAAATCCAGAAAATCCCTCAAAGTAGTTTTTTAAACCAAACTCTAGGTCAGAGGTTTGCTTTTCCACCATGCAATGTGTGGAGCAGGAGAGGTTGGTGGACGAGTTTGGTAGGGTATGTAAAAAAAGAAAATTAAAAGTAAACATTGAAAAGAGTAAGGTGATAAGTATAACAAAAAATTTAGGTAATGATAGACTGGATATCAAATTGGAGGGAGGGAATATGGAGGAAGTGAATGTATTCAGATATCTAGGAGTGGACTTGTCAGCAGGTGGGTCTATGAAAGACGAGGTGAATCATAAGATTGATGAGGGGAGAAAAAGGTGAGTGGTGCACTGAGGAGCCTATGGAGACAATGAACATTATCCATGGAAGCAAAGAGGGGGAATGTATGAGAGTATAGTTATACTAACACTCTTATATGGGTGGTGAATGTTGCAATGAGGAGAAGGCTGGAGGCAGTGGAGATGTCATGGCTGAGGGCAATGTGCAGTGTGAATATAATACAGAGAATCCAGTTTGAAAATCAGGTAGGAAGTGAATGTATTCAGATATCTAGGAGTGGACTTGTCAGCAGATGGGTCTATGAAAGACGAGGTGAATCATAAGATTGATGAGGGGAGAAAAAGGTGAGTGGTGCACTGAGGAGCCTATGGAGACAATGAACATTATCCATGGAAGCAAAGAGGGGGAATGTATGAGAGTATAGTTATACCAACACTCTTATATGGGTGGTGAATGTTGCAATGAGGAGAAGGCTGGAGGCAGTGGAGATGTCATGGCTGAGGGCAATGTGCAGTGTGAATATAATACAGAGAATCCAGTTTGAAATTCAGGTGGTGGTGTGAGGTTACTAAAAATATTATCCAGATGGCTGAGAAAGGGGTTGCTGAGGTGGTTCAGAAATTTAGAGGATGGAACGAAATAGAGTGACTTGGAGGGTGTTAAAATCCGTAGTGGAGGGAAGGTGGGGTAGGAGTCAGCCTAGGAAAGCTTGGAGGGAGGGGGTAAAGGACTTCCAGCAAGCATGCATGTTATATAGGAACAAGTGGAGACAAATGGTTTTTACGACTTGACGTGCTGTTGGAGTGTAAGCAAAGTAATATTTATGAAGGGATTCAGGCCTTGAGTCCTGGAGGTGGGAAGTACAGTGCCTGCACTCTGAAGGAGGGGTGTTGATATGTTACAGTTTTTAACTGTAGTGTAGGCACACCTCTGACAAGAGGTGAGTGGTGATAAAAGTGTTTCTTGTTTTGGGTCATGACCAATGTGTTAATAAAAAAAAATGTATGTATGTATGTATGTATGTGTGTGCGTGCATGTGTACGTGCATGTGTACGTATGTATGAATGTATACCAGTAGTCTACTTTATGTATGCCTTACCTGAAGATGAACCACATGAGGACAATCCACTCCTACTGGTTGTCCCCTTATCACTTTTGTCAGAGGAACCATCTTTAAAACTGCCCCCATGTGGTCTCTCCATACTTCAATCTGCTGACAAAGTAAAGCATTCACATTAAAAACTTTACTTTCTTGCAACTACAGGTACAACATCGATCTTCCGGACCTTTGGTTCCAAAGCCTTTCCGAATTACAGATTTTTCCGCCTTTAGAGAGTGCAGTATTCCTTGGACTTGGGGTTGGATAAGTGACGTACAGCTTGGTGGTAAATACACTGCCGTGGGAATTTCAAGTTCCTGCTCATAAATTTGTATGGTTCTGGACCATCAGTGTCCGGAAATTCGATGTTGTATGTACTTGTATTTTATTTTGTGTTACGTATTACAAAATAATGAAAGACCAAAGGGCTCAAAACTTTTCACATTTTTAAAGATATTACTAATCAAATTAAAAAAATATTATTAGTCACTTTACTGAGCGAGCATCATCTGTAACTATAAGACACTTCAAAAAATAACTATAAGACACTTCAAAAAATAAATACAGCACATGTTCAAAGCAGTTTCATTTAACATGCATAATGAAGATACCGGAGCCCATCTACTAAAATTAAACAACAGGTTATATACTATATATGTAATAACTTTATTAACACTAAGAAAAATACTAGTGACCATAGAGCTAATAGGCACAATTTAATGTAATATTTTCAGTGTCATTTTTCAGGAAAAATGTATGTCAAAACTTTAACTGAATAATAATAGAATGACTTTTCACAACACACACAGCACATAACATTGTACGGACACTAAAACCCTTCATTAAATAAAATTAAAATACGTATATTAAATACTATCTATATGTATACAGTAGGACCCACGTACCCATGGGGGGGTACGTTCCAAGGAACTGCCATGGATACCGAAACCGTGGATAGTAGCAAACCCTATATATAAGTCCTATACAGTGGACCCCCGAGTTTCGGTCATAATTCATTCCAGAAGGCTGCGTAAGTGCCATTACCGAACGAATTTACTCCCTTAAGGAATAATGTCAAGTAGGTTAGTCCATTTCAGACCCCCAAAAATACACTTACAAAAGCACTTACAATATTACACTTACATAATTGTACGATTTCCGAGGTGACCGAAACTCAGGGGTCCACTGTACATACCTATTATAAAGTTTAATTGATAAATTATGCACGATAAGTGGAGAATTATCACTTTTTCACTGATGGGAAGCACATCATGGCTTCTCTTAGGCTTTGAAGCACTGCCAGCTTTTCTACTTTTGTACTTTTATTATGCAAAATTAAGAGGTATTTTTGGGCGCCCAGTAAACTGTGGATAACTGAAACCGCGAATACCGAATCAGTGGATACGAGGGTTCTACTGTACTATAAGGTCTATCATAATTCATCAAGCACTGAATTCTTACTGAGAGGGGTTCTGACCTTTTTCTTCCACAACCCACATTCATGACTTTTTCTTCCATACCCCACCTTCATGCTCTTTTCTTCCACACCCCACCTTCATGCCTTTTTCTTCCACACCCCACCTTCATGCCTTTTTCTTCCACACCCCACCTTCATGCCTTTTTCTTCCACACCCCACTTTCATGCCTTTGTCTTCTACACCCCACCTTCATGCCTTTGTCTTTCACATTCCTACCTGAACCATACATGCATAAAATAGCTATACAAGAATTGTGTGAAATATAACCATGAGAAAATTCTCAAGTTAATCTACTTAAAATATTTAAACTCTCTAATACAGTGGAACCTCAACTTACGAGTTTAATCCGTTCCATGACCTAGCTCATAACTCAATTTGCTCATATATCAAATAAATTTTCCTCATTTAAATTATAATTGAAATGCCATTAATCCATTCCAACGGAATTCCTGCTCTCGGGAGGCAGGACAAAATACTTCAATACAATGCTAATATCAACTCTACGGCTTATTTATCTATCACAATTGATCTAATATGACATAATAAACAACATAAATAACATGATATATACTCTAGAATGAATAAAATAGGCCATAATATGGCGAGTGGTGGCGGTGCCTCTCGCTCTGACCATATCTTCCTATTCTTTCCCTTCTGAAAATGGAGTGTTTATCTATGATTTCATGCTTTAATTCCATGAACATCCTCTTTTTCTTCTCAGCACTGTCCCCTGCACTTACTTTCTTAGGACCCATGGTTAGAAAAAAGAAATTTGGCAAAATAACTGCACAAAATGCAAGCAAAACACGAGAGAAATGCTTCCATGGAAAGGTAAACAGTGCACTGCGCCAACTAGTGGTGTCGTGTCAGTATTATATATACACTTGTGTAGTGTATTAGTATTCATCTTAGCTTATACAGCTGGTCCCTTTGTGTGTGACGTCACAATACCCGCTCATGTGAGAAGCGTCCTCCCGGGCATCGGCCTCACAACCGCCGTAGACCTATCCTTGAACAGACGTGGCCTGGTACCTCTCCCACTCACGTAATATATCTATTCCACCATCCATCCGTGAGTTTACTTCCAACTATATTTACCTCTCCCAATACACACACGACAAGTGGTGGGCAGCAGTGGGCCCGTAAATCTTATCGATTACGGAGATAAAGGGAGATAGAATTCGACAAAGCCAGTAGACACCTTGTGTACCAGTGTGTCTGCCTACCCAGCTACCAACTTAAGAAGTGATTCGCCAACCAGTCTACAATATCTCCTAGCCAGCTAAGTGTTTTATCTCTTATTTGCTAAAAGCCTACGAGGGGTAGACCCGGGTTTTGCAAATTAAGGTCGAGATAACCCAGTTGTGAGGGGAGAGTACCTGTGCCCAAGCCACCCATCAGTTACGTCAGCCTAGGCTTAAGCCAGCCTCTACCCTGCTGAGCTAATTGTTACAAGATTCCAAGCCAGTCAACCTGTGTGAAAGGTCTAAACAAAGCCACCAAGCCACTCCAGCTGTTTGAGAAGTAAGCCACGTGAGTTCACGCATTTATACCGTCCTTGTACTTCAGTGTATCGCTCTTCTGAGTGATAATATCGTCCCTGTGGTATCCTGGGTTATTCAAGCCACCCTGGGTTAAATTCACATGCTTTTTATAAACGGCATAAGCCACAGGCGTACGTGACACTCAGTCAGCAGCGTGAATAACCCCACCTCGCCCACGCTAAGACAGACTCCGCCATCACCCACGTGACTCAGTCACCATCCACACAAAGCATCAAGTGTGGATAATTTCACCCTTAACTGGGTCCTGCAGGCAGTTTATTGGCTACGAATCGGGTCGAGCGTCCAGAGTATGTTTCTTCTGAGCTGTTTTGTGCCAACTTTATAAAGCCTAGATTCGTAGTTCATCATTTATGCACAATTCTCCAAGATTTCCACGAGTGAGAGTAGCAGACAGACGAAAACATCCTCCACCATCACAACCCTACTCAACGCTCCAGTCAACGTTTTACAGCCTAGAGACAATTACTGTGTTGTTGTTTTTATTTTTCAGATAATCTAGAGACAATTCCATGTGTTTGAGACAATTTTGCCAGTTAAAGAAATTTTGAGTTATCCTGGGACTGTGACCTTATCCTAGAAAGTGTTATATGTTAAATTAAATACTTCCATCAATTTTTTTTGAAGTTACTAGTATCGTCTCTTGTTAATTATTGTCACATTTTCTATGAATTTTGTTGTGTTACCAAGTATGCAGTAAGTAAAGTTTTGTTATTATTGTTTTGTCTACTTGTTCCAATATTCCACCAAGTAGTGATTTTTTACAAGAATTTATTTTTTTCCCCCTCCAGCATTGTCCCTGTGTTTTTCTTGTTAATTTTTGTGTTCCACCAAATGTTCTATCCCAGAGTTATCATTTAATCATTTACCCTTGTTTGTTAATGTTAATTGTGTAATTAATTTTTGCTTGCTCCAGTAAATATATAAATTGTTGTTGCTCCTCTCCAAGCAATTTTTAACCTTTTCCCAGTAATTTCCTGCTAATTCTTGTGTATTGCAGTCAGTGTAATTCTTCCCATTGCACCCAATATAGTTTTGTGTACTTGTTAATTTTTTTATAAGTGCAAATGTGCCTTCATTTTACAGACTAGTCCCATAATTTTTGTTGAAGATCTCAATTCCTTCTGATAAGAATACCGAAATTGCCTTTTATGAAACTAAGTCAAACAGTTACGTGTCTTTGATGTTATTGCACCCCAGCTCTTGTAAGTGTTAATATAATTTTCTTGTCAATAATTTTCATTTGTTTCCAAGTGTTTTCTTTTTTTTCTTTTGAACAAATTCACTCTTAAGTTTGATTAAAGTCAATGTTCTTAGTGAATTGTTTTAGTAACTGTTTCATTGAGTTACCTTGCTTTGCTTGCAATTAAGAGTGAGAGTGTTCAAACTAATTCATTCTGATATCTTTGTTGTGTGCTAATAATTTTCCCCAGTGTAATTATAACTATTGAAAAATTCTGAAACTGATTTTGTATAATTTAACTTTCACAGTATTCACTTTTGCTTTTATCAATTTTTATTGTGTTTACTTAAATGTTCAAGTACCTGTCATTCTCCTAAGAGTAATAAGTAATATTTCTGTCAAGCTCGCTCGCTCTGTCTGTCTGTCAGGCTCGCTCGCTCTGTCTGCATGTCAGGCTCGCTCGCTCTGTCTGCCTGTCAGGCTCGCTCGCTCTGTCTGCCTGTCAGGCTCGCTCGCTCGCTCTGCCTGTCAGGCTCGCTCGCAATGTCTGCCTGTCAGGCTCGCTCGGTCTGTCTGCCTGTCAGGCTCGCTCGGTCTGTCTGCCTGTCAGGCTCGCTCGGTCTGTCTGCCTGTCAGGCTCGCTCGGTCTGTCTGCCTGTCAGGCTCGCTCGGTCTGTCTGCCTGTCAGGCTCGCTCGGTCTGTCTGCCTGTCAGGCTCGCTCGGTCTGTCTGCCTGTCAGGCTCGCTCGGTCTGTCTGCCTGTCAGGCTCGCTCGGTCTGTCACTGCCTCGTCAGGCTCGCTCGGTCTGTCAGGCTCGCCGGTCTGTCAGGCTCGCTCGGTCTGTCAGGCTCGCCGCTGTCTGCCTGTCGCGCTGTCTGCCTGTCAGGCCGCCGCTTGTCTGCCTGTCAGGCCGCTCGCTCTGTCTGCCTGTCAGGCTCGCTCGCTTCTGTCTGCCTGTCAGGCTCGTCGCTCTGTCTGCCTTCAGTCCCGCTCGGCTCGCTCGCTCTGTCTGCCTGTCAGGCTCGCTCGCTCTGTCTGCTGTCAGGCTCGCCGCTCTGTCTGCCTGTCAGGCTCGCCGCTCTGTCTGCCTGTCAGGCTCGCTCGCTCTGTCTGCCTGTCAGGCTCGCCGCTCTGTCTGCCTGTCAGGCTCGCTCGCTCTGTCTGCCTGTCAGGCTCGCTCGCTCTGTCTGCCTGTCAGGCTCGCTCGCTCTGTCTGCCTGTCAGGCTCGCTCGCTCTGTCGCTGTCAGTGCCAGGCTTTCGCTCGCTCGGTCTGTCTGCCTGTCAGGCTCGCTCGCTCTGTCTGCCTGTCAGGCTCGCTCGCTCTGTTCGCCTGTCAGGCTTCGCTCCGCTCTGTCTGCCTGTCAGGCTCGCCGTCTCTGTCTGCCTGTCAGGCTGCTCGCTTGTTGCCTGTCACTGTCGCTCTGTCTGCCTGTCAGGCTCGCTCGCTCTGTCTGCCTGTCAGGCTCGCTCGCTCTGTCTGCCTGTCAGGCTCGCCGCTCTGTCTGCCTGTCAGGCTCGCTCGCTCTGTCTGCCTGTCAGGCTCGCTCGCTCTGTCTGCCTGTCAGGCTCGCTCGCTCTGTCTGCCTGTCAGGCTCGCTCGCTCTGTCTGCCTGTCAGGCTCGCTCGCTCTGTCTGCCTGTCAGGCTCGCTCGCTCTGTCTGCCTGTCAGGCTCGCCGCTCTGTCTGCCTGTCAGGCTCGTCCGCTCTGTCTGCCTGTCAGGCTCGCCGCTCTGTCTGCCTGTCAGGCTCGCTCGCTCTGTCTGCCTGTCAGGCTCGCTCGCTCTGTCTGCCTGTCAGGCTCGCTCGCTCTGTCTGCCTGTCAGGCTCGCTCGCTCTGTCTGCCTGTCAGGCTCGCTCGCTCTGTCTGCCTGTCAGGCTCGCTCGCTCTGTCTGCCTGTCAGGCTCGCTCGCTCTGTCTGCCTGTCAGGCTCGCTCGCTCTGTCTGCCTGTCAGGCTCGCTCGCTCTGTCTGCCTGTCAGGCTCGCTCGCTCTGTCTGCCTGTCAGGCTCGCTCGCTCTGTCTGCCTGTCAGGCTCGCTCGCTCTGTCTGCCTGTCAGGCTCGCTCGCTCTGTCTGCCTGTCAGGCTCGCTCGCTCTGTCTGCCTGTCAGGCTCGCTCGCTCTGTCTGCCTGTCAGGCTCGCTCGCTCTGTCTGCCTGTCAGGCTCGCTCGCTCTGTCTGCCTGTCAGGCTCGCTCGCTCTGTCTGCCTGTCAGGCTCGCTCGCTCTGTCTGCCTGTCAGGCTCGCTCGCTCTGTCTGCCTGTCAAGCTCGCTCTCTCTGTCTGTCTGTCAAGCTCGCTCTCTCTGTCTGTCTGTCAAGCTCGCTCTCTCTGTCTGTCTGTCAAGCTCGCTCTCTCTGTCTGTCTGTCAAGCTCGCTCTCTCTGTCTGTCTGTCAAGCTCGCTCTCTCGGTCTGTCTGTCAAGCTCGCTCTCTCTGTCTGTCCAAGCTCGCTCTCTGTCTGTCTGTCAAGCTCGCTCTCTCTGTCTGTCTGTCAAGCTCGCTTCTCTGTCTGTCTGTCAAGCTCGCTCTCTCTGTCTGTCTGTCAAGCTCGCTCTCTCTGTCTGTCTGTCAAGCTCGCTCCTCTGTCTGTCTGTCAAGCTCGCTCTCTCGTCTGTCTGTCAAGCTCGCTTCTTCTGTCTGTCAAGCTCGCTCTCTCGTCTGTCGTCAAGCGCTTCGCTTCTGTCAAGCTCGCTCTCTGTCTGTTTCAAGCTCGCTTCTGTCTGTCTGTCAAGCTCGCTCTTCTGTCTGTCTTCAAGCTCGCTCTCTCTGTCTGTCTGTCAAGCTCGCTCTGTCTGTCTGTCAAGCTCGCTCTCTCTGTCTGTCTGTCAAGCTCGCTCTGTCTGTCTGTCAAGCTCGCTCTCTCTGTCTGTCTGTCAAGCTCGCTCTTTCTGTCTGTCTGTCAAGCTCTTCTCTCTGGCTCTTCTGTCATGCTCAGCTCTCTCTCTGTCTGTCTGTCAAGCTCGCTCTCTCTGTCAAGCTCGCTCTCTGTCTGTCATGCTCGCTCTCTGTCTGTCAAGCTCGCTCTCTGTCAAGCTCGCTCTCTGTCTCTCAAGCTCCCTGTCTCTCAAGCTCTCTGTCTGTCAAGCTCTCTGTCTGTCAAGCTCTCTGTCTGTCAAGCTCTCTGTCTGTCAAGCTCTCTGTCTGTCAAGCTCTCTGTCTGTCAAGCTCTCTGTCTGTCAAGCTCTTTATCTGTCAAGCTCTCTGTCTATCTGCCTGTCTGTCAAGGTCTCTGTCTATCTGTCTGTCCATCTAGCAACTAGCTCTCCCGTCTCAGAGAGATCCACTCCTGAACCAACAAGTCTGGTTCCTGAGCAAGTGTAAATACGTATTTGCCAGTCATGTTTACACATTATATCTACAAGCACTTCGTCTGGAATTTTTGGGTTATCCTAGGAAATTTACACTATGTATAATTGTATTTGTGTACCTGTGAGACAGAGATAGACAGAGTCAGATAGAGATAGACAAAGACAGATAGACAGGCATAGGTTGTAAGACATTCTAAAAGGATATTGCACAAATGTTGCACATGAGTTATTATCAAGGTTTTTTATATTTCCTAGACCACTTATGTATAACCATATCCACCTCAGAGCCACTAAACTCGGGGTCAACATCACTTTCCACTTAGGTATCATTGAAGATTGGATTTCTTAGGTATCATTGAAGATTGGATTTCTTAGGTATCATTGAAGATTGAATTTCTTAGATATCATTGAAGATTAATTTCTTAGGTATCATTGAAGATTGGGTTGAACAAATATCTTGTTAGTGGGATGGAATGTGAAGGACTTGCCTAGTATGGGCCAACAGGCCTGCTGCAGTGTTCCTCCTTTCTTATGTTCTTATGTTAATACTACATGACATCAGTGAATCCCATGTGTTTGCCGCGCTGTTTGCTCTAGCTGGCGTTCAATTGAACTGGTGCTCCCACAATGTACTAAGTGGTTCCAGATTTTTTTAATACAGCACACACCAAGAGCTAAGACCTATTCTATGCTGACCAGGCATCTCAGGCCAATCGTGCCAAATTTGGAGGCAGGAAAAATAAAACAAATATACGTTTGGGGCAGTAGTGGTACTAACGTATTTATACGTTTGGACCGTTTACGGGTTAACAAACAAATCACCAAGCCCTGATAAACTGTTGTCAAGGGTTATAAAGGAATGTAAGAAGGACCTTAACCCTTTCAGGGTCCTAGGGGGGTCTCCAAAACTCGTTCTCAGGATCCAAGAATTTAAAAAAAAAAAAAAAAAAAATCTTATGAAATGATAGAGAATCTTTTTCCGATCATAACGCCACAAAAATTATGAAATTTGATCGAAAACTAACGGAATTATGCTTTCGCGAAGTTATCGGTATGGATGACATTTACGCATCGGTGATTTCGCCCACTTTGAGCCCTATTTTCGGCAAATTCCAATGTTTCAATCTACTAAAATTATAGCTATTTCGCTAGAACTCCATTTCTTCTATCGATTGAGTACATGAAACTGCCTATTTACCAATTACAACTACCCAAAATAGTGATCAGAAAATGGCAATTTGGCCAATTTCACACAAATTTGAAACGATGCCAATTTCAAAATAGGGTCCAGAATAAACAAGGCAGACATTCCTGGCACTAAAATAACATCTTCTCTGTTCATTAGTCACGTTTCCAGGCCCCTCTTACATTACTTTTGCTTATCATTTTGAATTTTTATTCTCACAAAAAATAGAAGATTTACGGTTATGTATACAACTGCATCATTGTAAAAATGGTATAAACAATATCAGAGCACTTGTGCATGAATATTAAACTCGCCAGTTGATGTGTATTGGACGCATGGTGTGATTTGTTTACTCTTGAACATCGTCAAAAATCGAACATTTTCGCTACTTTGAGCTCAATTTCAAAGTGTGTACTACTTGTCATTGTCAAACTAATCAAAATCATCTCTATTTCTGTAATATATCTTCCATTCTATCAAATGAGACCAAGAAAACGAGAATACAAGCATAAATTCCATACGAAAATAGACTGCAAAGTCGCTATTTTAAACCAAAAACACGGTCAGTTTATTTTTCCTCATTATGCACTGTGTGGTGCAGGAATTTTTTTTTATACTGCGCACACTGACCGCACAGACCCATTCTATCACATCTAGGCCTAACAGCCTGTTTCTGCTTGATTTGAGGGCACTAGAATTTAGGCGTACTAGTACGTCAATAACCCCAGGGCGTAAGCCGTACTAGTACGTCAATAACCCTGAAAGGGTTAATAAACCATTAGCTAGTCTTTTCAACATGTCACTACAAACTGGATAAGTAGAAAATGGCAAATAAGATACCTATCTACAAAGCAGGCGTAGGTCGTTAGCTTCGAACTATGGACCAATTAGCCTCACCTCTATTGTGGGGAAAACTGATGGAATCCGTAACTGCCAAGGCTATTCGAAGCCACACTGAAAGACATAAATTGTGTATATGGACTTCAGTAAGATAGTGTTCCACACTGGAGATTGTTGAGGAAAGTAGAAAGGCACAGAATAGACTGGTAATTTTTTTTCCTGGATAGAGGCATGCTTGATAAATAGAAAACAGAGAGTTTGCATATATGAGGAGAAAATAGTGGGGATGTGTCACAATCTATGTTCCAGAGGGGTCAGTGTTGGGCCCTTATTATTTATAATATTCATAAACGACATAGATGAGGGAATAAAAAACGACATAAGCAAGTTTGCTGATAACACCAAAATATGCTGTCAGATTAATCCTGAGGACACTAGAGCACAACAGGAAGATCTGAATAGATTGATGCAGTGGTTGGAGTAGTGGAAGATGCAGTTTAATGTAGACAAATGCTAAGTTTTAAGCATTGGAAAAGAAAATAATTATGGCACTTATAAACTAAATAATGAAGATCTTAATTACTCTGATTGCGAAAAAGATTTAAGAGTTCTGGTTAGCATTAATCTCAAGCCAAGACAATGGTGCATAAGTGTTCACAACAAAGTGAATAGAACTCTTGGCTTCATATCAAGAAGTATAAATAAATAACAGGAGTCCTCAGGTTATACTTAAACTCTACATATCGTTGGTTAACCTCATTTACATTATACTGCATAGTTCTGGCCACTATACAGTAGTATTACACAATAGACATAAATGTGCTGGAAAATGTACAGAGAAGGATGACAAAGTTGATCCCATGTATAAGAAATTTTTCCTACAAGGATAAACTGAGGGCACTGAATCTGCAGTATAATACAGTATTTCTCTTCTGAAAGTTCTCATTATCCACACTATTACTATTTAGGCCTTAGGGGTATTTGCTTTATTATGTTCTGTAAATGATAGATAGGTCATCTGGCATGTTATAACCAAGTTCTTTGCATGTTCCTCTCATTCTGAGAGATGGTTCTCCTGTGTTTTATATCCAGTGCTCCTTTTGAATATTTTATTCTTTGCATACTTGAAGGATACCTGAAAGATGCTTCCAAGGATCAAGGCCTCTGCAGCCCAGTCCCAGACAGGCCTCCTGGTGGATAAAGTCCTAATCAACCAGGCTGTTACTGCAATGAACCACAGCTCTGCTGGTCAGGAACTGATTTGAGGATCTTGTCCAGTTCCCTCTTGAAGACAGCCAGATGTTTGTTGGTAATTCCCCTTATGCAATAAGAGAGGGTGACGAGTCCAGGACCCGACACTTAACAAGTTCTCTCAGAGTATTTGTCACAGTCCTGCCCTTCATTGGGGGTACTTTGCACCATCTCCTGCTTTCACATGGCAAGATTCTGCCAAGAATTTAAAAAAAAAAAAAATCTTATGAAATGATATAGAATCTTTTTCCGATCATAACGCCACAAAAATTATGAAATTTGATTGAAAATTAACGAAATTATGCTTTCACGAAGTTAGCGGTATCGATGACATTTACGCATCAGCAATTTCACCCACTTTGAGCCCTATTTTCGGCAAATTCCAATGTTTCAGTCTACTAAAATTATAGCTATTTCGCTAGAACTCCATTTCTTCTATCAATTGAGTACAAGAAACCTCCTATTTACCAATTTCAACTACCCAAAATAGTGGTCAAAAAATGACAATTTGGCCAATTTCACACAAATTTCAAACAATGCCAATTTCAAAATAGGGTCCATAATAAGCAAGGCAGACATTCCTGGCATTAAAATAACATCTTCTCTGTTCATTAGTCACGTCTCCAGGCCACTCTTACATTACTTTTGCTTTCCATTTTGAATTTTTATTCTCACAAAAAATAGAAGATTTACTGTTATGTATACAACTGCATCATTGTAAAAATAGTATAAATAATATCAGTGCACTTGTGCAAGAATATCAGACTTGCCAGTTGATGTGTATTGGATGCATGGTGTGATTTGTTTACTCTTGAACATCGGACAAAATCGAACATTTTCGCTACTTTGCGCTCAGTCATCGTGAAACCAGTCAAAACTTATCTCTATTTCTGTAATATATCATCTATTCTATAAAATGAGACTAAGAAAACGAGAATACAAGCATAAATACCATAAAAAAATAGACTGCAAAGTCGCTGTTTTAAACCAAAAACACGGTCAGAGTTTTTTTTTCCTCATTATGCACTGTGTGGTGCAGGAATTTTTTTATACTGCACACACTGACCGCACAGACCCATTCTCTCACATCTAGGCCTAACAGCCTGTTTCTGCTTGATTTGAGGGCGCTAGAATTTAGGCGTACTAGTACGACCAAAACCCTCGGGTGTAAGCCGTACAAGTACGACCGAAACCCCGAAAAGGTTAACAGTGTATAGGGGCAGCAAAAGTTCTCTGAGCAGTTTGACTTTGTCACCATTTAACATCATATTTTAAATTTTCCACTAGAAAATTCTGCTGATATCTGCTTGTAATTTTTGTCATCTACCAACACAACTTTCATGCTAATTTTGGCATTGTCAATCCAAAAACTATATGTCAGTATTTGCCAAACTAATAAGGAAGTCTAAACAACTGTATTATGTTAACAGGTCCAATGAAATAAGAGGTGATATGAAGACCTGGAATACTCTCTCTCAAATCCTGGGTTCTCAGAAATTGACCAAAACCAGAGATATTGTCCAAACCAAACCCAATGAACCACATCTCCAGCCTAATGAAACAGCCAATAAATTAAATGATTTCTTTAACACAGGATCAAGTACCAACACTTGAGTGAGTGACTAACTTGTTAGAAGCTTCCCAAATTCCCTCTATCTGGCTCCAACTAATCCTGAGGAAACTTTGAAAATAAATTCACTGAAAAACAAGTGAGGAAACTTAGCACAAGTACCACCATTATTGTTCAATAGAGCAGCTCATGTGCTTTCACCCACCATTGAAATATTGTTCAACAAATCATTATAAACTAAAACTTTTCCAACAATACACACACATGGAGACCCAACAGATGTAAATAACTATAGACTTCTATCTAACTTAATAATGTTATCCAAAATCTTCAAAAAATTAATCCACACAAGATTACTCTTTTCTAGGATCCCTCAATATACTCAACTACTGCCAGTTTGGCATCTGACCAACTAAAAGCACCAATAATGCAATCATTAAAATGCCAGACTTCCTTTATGCAACTCTTGAAAATAAGGAATATTCATTTTTCCTCTTTAATGACCTTGGAAAGCTTACGATACAATAGATCATAACTTTCTGCATTCTGCACCCTAAACTTGAACATTATGGTATCAGATGTCATGCACTTGGATACCTTAATTAAGTCCTACCTTAACAATAGACACCAATATAGCTCCATCAAGGTCATAACCTCATCAACACCACCAACACAGGGGTGGCTCAAGGCAGTGTTCTTGGCCCTCTGCTTTTCCCTCATCTTACAAATGCATCTCAACAAGTTAGACTTGTTCTGTTTGCAGATGACAAGTTTTGTCATCTCCCATCCAATTCCAAATTTTTTCAATAACACTATCAATAAATATAAAAGTAAAATACCCTCTCATCAGATTTTGTAATACGTAATTCAAGTACAGTGGAACCTCTGGTCATGACCATAATTTGTTCCAAAATTCTGGTCGCGACCCGATTTGGTCGTGACCCGAACCTAATCTTCCCATTGGATTGTATGTAAATACAATTAATCCGTTCCAGACCCCTACGAACTCTCTGTAAATACAGTGGACCCCCGGTTAACGGCCTGCTCCAAACACTAACAATAATGTAAGTGTATTTTTGTAAGTGGTTTTGTAAGTGTATGTTTGGGGGTCCAAAAGGACTAATTTAATATACATTATTCCTTATGTTAATAAATTCGTTCGGTAACGGCATTTGAACAGCATTCTGGAACGAATTATGGCTTTTTTAAGATTTTTAAGCACAAAAATACCATAGAATGCACAGTGTAATAGTAAACTAAATGTAAAAACCTTGAATAACAGAGAAAACTAACATTACATGAGTCAGTTCTAGACCCTTCTAGACCCACAATACTTGTTGTGGGACATATCCTTCGGCCTTCACAAATTCAGCGAAATCTTTCGCGAACGCTTCTGCAGCAACAGCGTCAGAACTAGCAGCCTCTCCATGCCTTACCACATTATGAATGAAACTTCTATTACGAAACTTTTCAAACCATCCTCTACTGGCATTAAATTCATCACTTTCTGCACTCGTAGAAGGGTAATTCTTCCTGGCTTTCTCGCATACGATCCCCTCGCTTATGCTATCAACTGCAAGTTGCTTCTCGTTCAACCACACTAGCAACAGTTTCTCCACCTCTTCCAGCACTTGAGGCCTCTGCTTGGTTAACATCGTAACTCCCTTAGCAACATTAACTGCTTTAATAGCCGCTCTCTGCTTCAGAATAGTCGAGATCATAGACTTCAGCTTCTTGAACTCCGCAGCAAGATCAGTAACACACACACCACGCTCATACTTTTCAATAATTTCCTTCTTCACTTCTATTTCAATTTTCTTCAAACCCTTCTTTTTACCCACATTACCACTCTTCACTTGCTTAGAGGCCATGGTTAATTGCAAAATGAATTAAAAAACACACAAAATACAACACAAGGAGTTCACATCGAATGAATGCACATCTGACCGAGATAGACTACAAGGCAAGGTGTACACAAACAAGAAGTGGGGAAAATTAGCGCGTAAAAAAAGAATGGCGCGGAATGTGAAAATTGGCATGGCTGTGTTTGTTCAGCACCCGATTGTGTGTTCGTGACCAGATGCAAAAATTTGGCGAATTTTTTTATCACGAACCAATTTGTTCGTGTTCGGAAGAGTTCGTGACCAGAGGTTCCACTGTAACTAGTTTCACTTATTGTATTTTTTTCTTAGATTTTTTACTTTGAAATAAAGTTCTGAATAATTTTAACCCTTTGGGGTCGACAGGCCTTCTCGGAAACCTGTTCCTGGGGTCGAATTTTTTTTTTTTAAATAATAATTTTTTCTTATGGAATGATAGAGAATCTTTTTCCGATCATAACGCCACCAAAATTATGAAATTTGATCGAAAACTAACGGAATTATGCTTTCGCAAATTTAGCGGTATTGATGACATTTACGCATCGGCGATTTCGCCCACTTTGAGCCCTATTTTTGGCAAATTCCAATGTTTCAGTCTACTAAAATTATAGCTATTTCGCTAGAACTCCATTTCTTCTATCGATGGAGTACAAGAAACCGCCTATTTACCAATTTCAACTACCCAAAATAGTGGTCAGAAAATGGCAATTTGGCCAATTTCACACAAATTTCAAACGATGCCAATTTCAAAATAGGGTCCAGAATAAACAAGGCAGGCATTTCTGGCACTAAAATAACATCTTCTCTGTTCATTAGTCACGTCTCCAGGCCCATCTTACTTTACTTTTGCTTTTCATTTTGAATTTTTCTCACAAAAAAAATAGAAGATTTACTGTTATGTATACAACTGCATCATTGTATAAATGGTATAAATAATATCAGCGCACTTATGCAAGAATATTAGACTTGCCAGTTGATGTGTATTGGATGCATGGTGTGATTTGTTTACTCTTGAACATCGTCAAAAATCGAACATTTTCGCTACTTTGAGCTCAATTTCATGGTACTTGTCATTGTCAAACTAATCAAAATCATCTCTATTTCTGTAATATATTCTCCATTCTATCAAATGAGACCAAGAAAACGAGAATACATCAATAAATACCATACGAAAATAGACTGCAAAGTCAGAGTTTTTTTTCTCTCATTATGCAGTGTGTGGTGCAGGATTTTTTTTATACTGCGCACACTGACCACATAGACCCATTCTTTCATATATAGGGCTACCAGCCGTTTCCCACTTAATTTGAGGCAGCTAGAATTTACGCGTACTAGTATGGCACAAACCCCTGCTCGTAAAATGTACTAGTACGGCACCGACCCCCAAAGGGTTAATATGTAAAATATAATCTAAGTGTTCTTTTTCCCCATGTACCTTGCCTTGATTTTATCTGCTACATATACACCTGAGCCATATCCAGTAAATCTGTTTATTGTGAATATCAATACTGTCTTATAAACATACATACAGTGGACCCTCAGGTTTCGCCAAAAATTCCTTCCAGAATGCTGCTCAAGTGCCATTACCGAACGAATTTACTTCCTTAAGAAATAATGTCACGTAGGTTAGTCTATTTCAGACCCCCAAAAATACACTTGCAAAAGCACTTACAAAAACACACTTACATAAATGTTCGAGTTTGGAGATGACCGAAAACCGAGGGACCACTGTATATGTATTTACATAAAGTCCTTCCAGACACAAATTAGGCTTGAGCTTTCCCAAAATGCTCTGCCTTATGTGGGGCTTGCCTCAGAAAAATCAACAAAAATTGAATATTTCTGCTTCTATGAAACCAATTTCAAGTTACTTTCAATCCTGAAACCAACCAAAATTTTCTCCATTTCAGTAGTATATCATCCATTCTATCATATACCAAGAAACAGCCAATAAAAACATAAAAACCATCCTAGAAAGCACCTCAAAATTACTATTTTAAACCAAACACATGGTCAGTTTTGCTTTTCCCATCATGTACTGTCTAGGGCAGGATTTTTTTTTTTCCGAGCACACTCACCGCACAGAACCATTCTCCCAGGTCTAGGCCAACATTTACCACTTCCAGCTTATACGATGGAGTTGAGCTCAAAACGTGGATCTATAATAGCAACCCTGGCGTCACTTATGTAGATGTACAGACAAGACAATGAAAGGGCTAGAAGGTAGATCTAGGGAAGTGACAGTGGCAACAATGTCGCAGATCTATGTGGGAGACAGTGAAAGGGTTAATATGCCTTCATTATTACAAGAAACCGATATAAATGATGTAACTAAAAGTTCCGTTACATATATAAAATTGTAATTACAGTAAACAATATTTCAAAAAGGGGGAAAATGGGTGTACAAGAAATATTAAATTAGGATTTTTTTTAATTTTGTGTAAAACTGGCCAAATTACTGAATTCTGTGCACATAATAGGGTAGCCCTGATAGTTGAATAGCTCATTTCTTATACTCAATCGATAGAATGGAAGGCATACAAGCAAAATAGCTACAAATTTGGTTGAACTGAGCAATGGAATTGGTTAATGGGCCTCAGATATAGTCTACACAGATTTTACAATAGCAATACACAAATACGTAGCCATTTATTTTGCGATAGTATTTCACAAATGCGATCATGGAGTGATTGCACACAAACTAAGGGCATTAGGTACAATGGAGAAGATATGCAAATGGATTTTTAAATTTCCTGACAAACAGAACACAAATAGTAGTAGTTAACACCGCAAAATCCATCATTAGTAAAAAGTTCAGTATTACACGACATGGTCCTGGAGTCTTTACCATTTCTTATTCTCATTGCAGATATGGATAAAAACACTCATCACAATTCAATATCAGTTGCAGATGATACCAAAATAAGCATATCACTGCGATAGAGGACATGAAAAAATTACAGGAAGACATAAACAAAGTCTTCCAGAGGACAGTGGATAATAACACAACGTCCAATAGTGATAAGCTCCAACTACTTAAATATGGAAAGAATAAAGAACTTAAGAGATTGTATACAAAATACAAGATCATCAAATAGAACGAAAGGAACATGTGTAGTCCCTAGGTGTAATAATGTCAGCTGACCTTTCTTTCAAAGAACACAATAAAGCATATAGTATCACGAAAGCCAGGAAAATGACAAGGTGGATAATGAGAACTTTCAAAATGAGATATAGTACCAATGGTGACACTTTTCAAACCACCTGTGCTCTCTCACCTCAAGTATTGCTCCGTTTTGATGGCTCTTTTCATGGCAGGAGATACCTAAGCTGGAACAGATACAGAGATCATTTACATCCCACTGAGCCAATAAAGCACTGGAAATGTACCAATGTCAAAAATATGTACTCAATGGAGCGGAAGATATACATGATAATATATACACAGCCACAACATACTGGTATGAGAGATACAGGAGGATGTGTAAAATAAACTTAATGAAAACCAGGGGTGCCTTGGGCACAATATGAGAACATTGTATCAACAGCCAGGGACCCACTGTTTAGCACACTACCACAAAATATCAGAAACACTGCTAGAACAAGTGTAGAAGTTCAAGGGAAAACTAGACATGTACCAATGCCAAATGCCAGATTAACCAGGCTGTGATGAATATGTAGGCCAGCAGTAACACCCTTGATGATCAGGCAAGTACCAGGCAAGCCTGGCCCAGGGTTGGGTTATGAGGGCAGGAAAAAACTCAAAAGCTTTCAAAGGTATATCAAAGGCATTTATCTCCTGGAGTATACCTGGAGAGGGTTTCTGGGGTCAACGCCCCTGCGGCTTGGTCTGAGACCAGGCCTCGTGGTGGATCAGGGTCTGATCAACCAGGCTGTTACTGCTGGCCGCATGCAAACTGACATACAAACCACAGCCCGGTTAGTCAGGTACTGACTTTAGGTGCCTGTCCAGTGCCTTCTTGAAGACAGCCAGGGGTCTACTGGTAATCCCCCTTATGTATGCTTTGAGGCAGTTAAACAGTCTTGGGGCCCAGACACTTATTGTGTTCTCTCTCAGTGTACTCATGGCACCCCTGCTTTTCATTGGGGGAATGTCGCATCTCCTGCAGTCTTTTGCTTTCAGAGGGAGTGATTTTTATGTGCAAGTTTGGTACTAATTCCTCTAGGATTTTCCAAGTGTGTATTATCATGTATCTCTCTCGCCTGCATTCCAGGGAATACAAATCATGGGACTTCAACCGTTCCCAGTAATTTAGGTGTCTTATCGTACTTGTGTGTGCCGTGAAAGTTTTTTGTACACTCTTCAGGTCATCAATTTCGCCTGCCTTGAAGGGGGCAGTTAGTGAACAGCAGTATTCTGGCCACATTTCCAGAATAATTCCTATATTATATTATGCAATCCCTCATTTACTTTTTAAAAGTCTTATGTCTAATTAAAGGGTACTTTATTATTACAGTGGACCCTCGCCATTCGAATTTAATCCGTTCCAGGAGCTTGTTCTTAACGTGAAATGTTCGAAAGGCGATTTAATTTTTCCCATAAGAAATAATGGAAATACAATTAATCCGTTCCAGAAATCCAAAAATATATAAAAAATAATATATTTTAATAAAATTAAGCTTCTACATAGACAAAAACATTAAATACTACAGTGCTGTACTACTAAAAGTATTAGTAAATAGATGCAAGTCTTTTTACTTACCATTATTGAAGATTGTTGATGGCATATGGAAGAGAGGGAGGAGGAGTGAGGGAGGGAGGGGTTAGTGTTTGGAAGGGAATCCCTTCCAGAAGGACTTCAGGTACCAAAGCCCTATCTGGGGTTACTTCTTTTCTTTGTCTTTTAATCCCACTAGGACCAGCTTGGGAGTCACTGGACACTTTAACAAAATAACTGTCTACAGTCCTCTGTTTCTGGCGCCTTTTCAACATGTTCCTGAAGAAGGACATTGTTTGGTCACTGAACATGCTGCTGTTATGGCTTGTTTGAGCTTGTTCAGGGTGGTATTTTTCAACAAAACTTTGCAATCTATTCCACATTGTACACATCTCCTTAATCTCTGAAGAAGGCACCTTCTTCAGCCCCTCTTCCTCCTCCTTCTCCCGTGAATCAATAGCCTCAAATCTGGTCTGATGCTCTTCCATTTCCAGCTCTTGCAGCTCTTGAGTTGTTAGCTCTACCCTGTGGCCCTGCACTAACTCTTCCACATCATCGCCACTCACCTCCAACCCCATGGACTTGCCCAATTCCACAATACAGTCCACAACAGGCACAGGGTCGGCAGGGTCTGGGTCAGCCTCAAACCCTTCAAAATCCCTCTGTTGGACACAACCTGGCCACAATGGTCTCCAAGCAGAGTTCAAAGTCCTTGAAGTCACTCCCTCCCAAGCCTTGCCTATAAGGCCTATGCAGCTGTAGATATTGAAATGATTCCTCCAGAAGTCTCTAAGGGTCAATTCACTGTCCGAGGTCATTTCAAAGCACTTTTCAAACACTGCTTTTGTGTAGAGTTTTTTGAAGTTACAGATGACCTGCTGGTCCATGGGCTGGAGGAGAGGAGTGGTGTTAGGAGGCAAGAACTTCAGTTTTATAAATTTGAAGTCTTCACACAGTAGGTCTTCCATGTTTTGAGGATGTGAAGGAGCATTGTCCAGGAACAGGAGGCACTTTTTGTCCAAACCCTTTTCCTGTAGGTATTTTCTCACACTGGGGCCAAACACTTCATGGATCCAGTCACTGAAAAGGTGCTTTGTGACCCATGCATTCTGACTAGCTCTCCACAAGACACACAATCTACTTTTGACGACAATGTGTCTCTTGAGTGATACACTAGTAAAGGCTTTAATTTAAAATCCCCACTAGCATTACTACACATAATGAGAATTAGCCTGTCTTTCATAGGCTTGTGTCCTTACAGTGCCTTTTCTTCCTGAGTAATGTAGGTCCTGTTGGGCATTTTCTTCCAAAACAGGCCTGTTTCGTCACAATTGAACACTTGTTCAGGTTTCAATTTTTCAGTCTTTATGTAGTCCTGAAACTCGTTTATGAATTTTTCAGCTGCATGTTTGTCTGAACTGGCAGCCTCACCATGCCTTACCACATTATGTATGCCACTACGATTTTTAAATCTCTCAAACCAGCCTTTGCTGGCTTTAAATTCACTACCATTACAATCAGCACTGGTTGCAGGCATTTTCTTTAAAAGATCGGCATGCAAGTTCCTTGCCTTTTCACAAATAATTGACTCAGACACACTATCACCCGCTAACTCTTTATCCTTGATCCACACCAGCAACAACTTCTCAATCTCTTCGATTATTTGTGGTCTGTTTTTGGCTCGCACAGTAACACCTTTTGCAACATCAGCTTGCTTAATTTCTTCCTTCTTAAGCAGGATAGAAGCGATAGTTGACCTGTTTTTGCCATATATCCTGGCAAGATCACACAATCGCACACTACTCTCGTATTTTTGTATTATTTCCTTCTTCATTTCTACGGTGTTTCTCACTTTTATCAGCCCAGGGGTACCACTAGGAACTTTCTTGGGACCCATGGTAGCTTATTTCACAGTCGCACTTAATATACAAACTCCAAAAAATTATAATTAAGTGTGAAATGTCTGGGGAAGCGTGCAGGGTATTGTTCTCTCGAGTGTAAACAACGCGGGACTGGCTCTCCACACCTGCGCTGTGAGGCACCCAAGCGCCTGGGCCGACAGGTCACGAACGTATTCGTTCGACTCGCGATAATTTGTTCGCATGACGATATCAAATTTTTTGTACTAATGACGATTTGTTCGACTGCCGAGCCGTTCGAATAGCGGGGGTCCACTGTATTATTATTATTATTATTATGTATTAAGAGGGAAAGACTGGATGAACGGGAGGAAATAAAGTCCTTCACCTGTAACAAGGAACCTCCCTCAATGAGTTAATAAATGACAGGATGTATGTTTTAACTTCCACAATGTTTTCATGTCTGTTTAGGATTTTCAAAGCTAAAATGTCACCATTATTTGCATTTGGATTTTTACTTCTGAATCTTGTATTGTTTCTTTTATAAAATGCTGCCAATGTTTTATCAATAATTTTGCAGCAGATGGAGCACATCTTGAAGATACCTGGAGGGTGTTCCAGGGGTCAATGCCCCTGTGGCCCAGTCCATGACCAGGCCTCGCAGTGGTTCAGGGTCTGACCAACCAGGCTGTTACCACCACCCATTCACAAACCGATGTATGAACCACAGCCCAGCTGGTCAAGTACTGACTTTAGGTAAGAAAGTTTATTCAGGTACAGATACACAAATACAGTTACATAAATTATCATACATAGCAGCATATGTGTAGATTACCTAGGATAACCCAAAAAAAGTCAGACAGAGTGACTTATTTCCACTGGAGTGGCGAGTGTCTCCCAGTAATGGGAGGAGCATCAAAATAAGGAAAGTTAAAAAAGAAGATTTGAAAGTAGGAAATCGCTTCTCTGTTCTTCAGGATGTATGTCAGAGACAATTTAAATTGTTGTGTTAGACAAGATATAAAATTAGAAGCGTCACCCACTGAATCTGTTTGGTTACAGCTTCTTGAGGGCCGTGTAAAACTTATCTTGGGTGTGATTTACAGGCCCCCAAATCTTGATAGGGAGTGCAGTAAACTTCTATGTGATGAAATTCGTAAGGCATCTACATATGAAAATGTTGTGCTAATGGGAGATTTCAACTTTAGACAAATTGAATGGAGCAATTTGACAGGAAATTTAGAGTCAAATGACTTTCTTGATACGATTCAGGATTGTTTTTTGAAACAGTTGGTGACAGAACCAACTAGAGGAAATAACCTGCTACACTTGGTTCTTGCCAGCAGGGAATTGCTAATTAATAATCTTGAGGTTAATGATGAACTTGGGGAAAGTGATCACAAATCACTCGGTTTTAATATACAGTGGACCCCCGAGTTTCGTAAACCCCGGAAATCATACAAGTATGTAAGTATAAAATTGTAAGTGCTTGTGGAAGTGTATTTTTGGGGGTCTGAAATAGACTAACGTACGTGACATTTTTCCTTAAGGGAGTAAATTCGTTCGGTAATGGGGCTTGAGCAGACTTAAGGAGTGAAGTTTTTACGAAACTCGGGGGTCCACTGTATCATGGAATTACCCTAATAATGGCAATCAAGTCTCTGTCCCTGACTTCTGCCTGGGTGATTTCATAGGACTGAAAAATTACCTGGGTGGGCTGAACTGAAATGACCTGATAGTGGGTCAGGTAGGTGGTGATTGCCAATATGACGTTTTCCAGAGAATAGTTCTAGCTACTCAGACAACTTATGTTCCTAATAGGGAAATCAGATCAAACAAAAACTATCCTAAATGGATGAACAATAGATTAAA
The DNA here is from genome assembly GCA_009830355.1 of Cherax destructor. Taxonomy (NCBI): domain Eukaryota; kingdom Metazoa; phylum Arthropoda; class Malacostraca; order Decapoda; family Parastacidae; genus Cherax; species Cherax destructor. Next base: position 14,218 of record WNWK01002496.1, on the reverse strand, counting down.
ACATCTCAATGGTGAAGAGAGAGGCATATATAGGTGAATCAAAAGAGGAAAGGGGCAATTAAGTAATCAATATACAGTGGTACCTCGAGTTACGATATTTTTTCGTTCGAGAATGCTGTTCAAGTGCCATTACCAAACGAATTTATCCCCATAAGGAATAATGTAAAATAGACTAGTCCTTTTACACCCCCAAAAATATACTTACAAAAGCATTTAAAAAAATAAACTTACATAAAAGGGCGATTTTGGGGACCATCGTAACTCGAGGTACCACTGTATTCAGTAAAAGAGAGAAATAAAAAAGGGAATAAGAAAAGCAAAAAGAGACTATAAGGTTAAAGTTGCAAGAGAATTGAAGACTAACCCAAAAGGATTTTTTCAGGTATACAGAAGTAAGATTAGGGACAAGATAGGCCCACTCAAAAGTTACTCAGGTCAGCTCACCGTCAGTGATAAGGAAATGTGTAGAATTTTTAACACTTACTTCCTCTCAGTTTTTACACAGAAAGATACTAGCGATAGTCCAGAAATAATAAATTATGTACAACAGGACGATAGTAAACTATGCACGATTAGGGTCACAAGTGACATGGTCCTTAGACAAATAGATAAATTAAAACCTAACAAATCCCCATGGTGCCAGATAAGTGGAAAATGGCAGGTGAAAGGTCCTTAGCTTCAAACTATAGACCAATAAGCCTAACCTCCATAGTGGGAAAATTTATGGAATCAATAATTGCCGAGGCAATTCGTAGCCATCTTGAAAAGCATAAATTAATCAACGAATCTCAGCACAGTTTTACAAAAGGGCGTTCCTGCCTTACAAATTTAATAACTTTTTTCACTAAGGTATTTGAGGAGGTAGATCATAGTAATGAATATGATATTGTGTATATGGACTTCAGTAAGGCTTTTGATAGAGTCCCACATCAGAGACTATTGAGGAAAATTAAGGCACGCAGAATTGGAGAAATTTTTTCCTGGATAAAGGCATGGTTGACAAATAGGCAGCAGAGAGTTTGCATAAATGGGGAGAAATAAGAGTGGGGAAGTGTCACAAGCGGTGTTCCACAGGGGTCAGTACTGGGCCCCTCGTTGTTCACAATCTACATAAACGACATAGATGAGGGAACAAATAGCGACATAAGCAAGTTTGCCGATGACACCAAAATAGGCCGACCAATTCATTCAAATGAGAACATTAGAGCACTCCAGGAAGATTTGAATAGACTGACGCAATGGTCGGAGAAGTGGCAGATGCAGTTTAATATAGATAAATGCAAAGTTCTAAATACTGGACAGGACAATAACCATGCCACATATAAACTAAATAATGTAATCTTAATACTACTGATTGCAAAAAGGATTTAGGAGTTCTGGTTAGCAGTAATCAAAAACCAAGACAGCAGTGCATAAGTGTTCGCAATAAAGCGAACAGAATCCTTGGCTTCATATCAAGAAGCATAAATAATAAGAGTCCTCAGGTTGTTCTTCAACACTATATATCCTTGGTTAGGCCTCATCTAGATTATGCTGCACAGTTTTGGTCACCGTATTACAGAATGGATATAAATGCTCTTGAAAACGTACAAAGGAGGATGACAAAGTTGATCCCATGTATCAGAAATCTTCCCTATGAGGATAGACTGAGGGCCCTGAATCTGCACTCGCTAGAAAGGCATAGAATTAGGGGGAAAATGGAAATGGAAAATGGAAATGGAAAACAGGAATAAATAAAGGGGATGTAAATAGCGTGCTAAAAATATCTAGTATTGACAGGACTCGCAGCAATGGCTTTAAGTTGGATAAATTCAGATTCTGGAAGGATATAGGAAAGCATTGGTTTGGTAATAAGAGTTGTCGATAAGTGGAACAAACTCCCGAGTACAGTTGTGTAGTTTTAAAAATAGGCTAGATAAATATATGAGTGGGTGTGGGTGGGTGTGAGTTGGTCCTGACTAGCTTGGGCTACTAGGTCAGATGCCGTGCTCCTTCCTTAAGTGAATGTAACCTGACCTGGCTGGGTCGGGGCATTGGCTTAAGCCGGTGGGAGAATTGGACCTGCCTCGCATGGGCCAGTAGGCCTGCTGCAGTGTTCCTTCTTTCTTATGTTCTTATGTTCTTACTTATTTCCATTGGGATCCAGCTCCCTCTTGAAGACAGCCAGCTTCCCCCATATGTATGCTGAAAGGTTGTTGAACAGTCTTGGGCTCCTGACACTTATTGTGTTGTCTCTTTAGTGCACTCATGGCACCCCTACTCTTCACTGGGTGGGGGGGATATAATACTGCCTGCCGAGTTAAGTTTGGCTAGTAAGGTCAAGGCACAATATATCCTTGGTATGGAACCTAAAAAAGTGGCCAACACTATTTCTAACAAGCAATACCACAATGTACATACCAATTTCTATTGAAAAAAACCCACACACCCCTCTACTACTCAATTTGCTAACCCATGGGTAAACAGCAAAAATCACTAAGAATCACAATGACAATAAACACTGCAGGAAAGTTATATGCACTTAAAATAGAAATAGCAGCTGGTGCAACACTTGGGCACCTCAGCCATGCAACACTTGGGCACCCCAGCCATGCAACACTTGGGCACCCCAGCCATGCAACACTTGGGCACCCCAGCCATGCAACACTTGGGCACCCCAGCCATGCAACACTTGGGCACCCCAGCCATGCAACACTTGGGCACCCCAGCCATGCAACACTTGGGCACCCCAGCCATGCAACACTTGGGCACCAGCCATGCAAACTTGGGCACCAGCCATGCAACACTTGGGCACCCCAGCCATGCAACACTTGGGCACCCAGCCATGCAACACTTGGGCACCCAGCCATGCAACACTTGGGCACCCCAGCCATGCAACACTTGGGCACCCCAGCCATGCAACACTTGGGCACCCCAGCCATGCAACACTTGGGCACCCCAGCCATGCAACACTTGGGCACCCCAGCCATGCAACACTTGGGCACCCCAGCCATGCAACACTTGGGCACCCCAGCCATGCAACACTTGGGCACCCCAGCCATGCAACACTTGGGCACTCCAGCCATGCAACACTTGGGCACCCAGCCATGCAACACTTGGGCACCCCAGCCATGAACACTTGGGCACTGCCATGCACACTTGGGCACCCCAGCCATGCAACACTTGGGCACCCAGCCATGCAACACTTGGGCACCCAGCATGCAACACTTGGGCACCCAGCCATGCAACACTTGGGCACCCCAGCCATGCAACACTTGGGCACCCCAGCCATGCAACACTTGGGCACCCCAGCCATGCAACACTTGGGCACCCCAGCCATGCAACACTTGGGCACCCCAGCCATGCAACACTTGGGCACTCCAGCCATGCACATGGGACCCCAGCCATGCAACACTTGGGCACTCCAGCCATGCAACACTTGGGCACTCCAGCCATGCAACACTTGGGCACTCCAGCCATGCAACACTTGGGCACTCCAGCCATGCAACACTGCTTCTGCAACAACCATCACTTCTAAATACATTTCCACACTAGCAATGGCCTTCAAATTAAAAATAACTGTGAATATAACTAAACTAATCAGAAAATTGACCATTCCTCATATTAAGAAGTACATTAAATTTCGAATGTGAGAGCAGCAAGTGATCTTACCCATGTTTACCATCTTGACAAATTGCAAGTTCTCTATTAAACTAGACGGGCGGATGTTTGCTGGGTTAGAAAATAAGCGAGATTCTTGCAAGCTCTGTGAACATATGTGCTGGAAATAGACGAGGGGCTAGCAACAAGGGAGAGATATAATGTAAGTGCTGACGTTTTGCTGCACCGCCAGACAACCAGGCGCCCACCCATACTGATGTAAACAAACTATATTATATATTTTTATTACGCACTAACTTTCTATCTTACCTTCAAAACTTCTTTGGTGCTTTAACAGTTCACTGTAATCCATGATTTTAAAATTTATAATCAAATTTCAATAACAAATCCATATTGGAGGCATAAAAGTATAATATTCACTAACAACAAGCCGACACGGCTACATGTAAACTGACCCCAGCATACAGCGTAAGGTTCAACACCCTGATGTCAATGTATTCATGTTGGAATATAAGTTTAGCAAGTAAACACTTTTTAAAGCTAAATATTCGCTATTCACTTGTTTTTACCTTCATACTACAATAAGAGTAACATGGCTGGTTTCTTCGTCTATTGATTATCCCAGAGGTGTTCTAGGAACTAAATCAACACCGCGCTTGTAAGTAGTGCAGAATTCAAATAATTTTAACATTGAGAGTATTGTTTTCTATCCAGTTTTAAAAGTATAATTATATTAAAATAATTAAAAAAATTCTAATATGAGAGTCAGAAAATAAATGGTGCCAGTAAGTGTCTACGATGGGACAGGTTCGATATTAAGGCGGAGGAATACACGACGTTCTTCAACAGAGGTAGAGAAAAGAAAAGCTCAGGATAATTTCATGAGGTAACTCTTCACAATGATCGATGTGCAAAATTGTCGCTATCTATTGTATATATGTTTTTTCTAAACGGTTTCATGTAAGTCTATGAGTTAAAATTGTACATATGAAGATTGCTTTTGTGTACTTTCCTTGTCTGATAAGCTCAATGCAAATCAATTTTTTTTCTTTTTCAATTCTGCAATAAACAGCTCCGTACTTTTTTTTTGTCCGTCAAATTGTAATATTCTGCTTTATCATTTTTGTGAATTGACGTAAAGAACGCCTAACATATCAACACTACGGGTTTGTCTACTGTGATGTTCTTAACACCTCTTTCTTTGAATTTAAATTAAGATACTTGGAATTAATGTGGCTAATGATATTCTTAACATGTATGTGCAGGTGGCAGTAGGTGGTACAAGCAAGGCTTCACAGCAGCAACATTCCCAACAATGGCGTACAGTATAAATCTCGGTCATTGACCTTGAAGAAAATTGTAAAAGTTTGGATCACATGGCCCTTTAATATCTTCTTTGTTAAAATATTATGGCTTTACAACACTAAATTAATCACTATACTTTTTAGTTTTAGTTTTTATATTTAGAAAATATATCACTAGTAATACAGTGTTATATAACTATTAAAATTTTAAGATATATTTTTGCATATCCTATATTGGATGTGCAGTAGCTGCCTGCGTAGGCCTGACTTAATCAATAAACATCCTAAGAGACTACATGAAACAAATGTTTATAATGATAATATTTACTACTACTACGAGGAAGAATCAGTAGTGGATAAGGAAGAGGGAGGGTAAGGAGTGGTGGATAATATGACGGGAGGATGGAGCCTGCATTTTACAGTAAGTCGGTGCCAGAAATACTGCCGGAACAAGTGCGGAAATCTTCAAGAGCATACTGTACATGTACCTCCGCCAAGTGCTGGACCAACCAGGCTGTGGATGCATGTTTTACCAGCGGGTCGCCAGCAGCAACAGCCGGGTTGACCAGACAAGTCTGCTGCCTCAGGGCCGGGCTGCGGGAATAGGAAAGCTCTCGAAACTCATCAAAGGTAATGGCTGCGCGATCATATAAAAAAAAGGGTATTCCCGTACAGCTTAATTAAGCTGAGCCCCACTACCTCAGTGTCCCCATAGCAACAGCGCAGACCGGGCATAATATATATATATATATATATATATATATAGCAACAGCGCAGACCGGGCGTTAATATTAATATATATATATATATATATATATATATATATATATATATATATATATATATATATATATATATATATATATATGCTGCAGCAGGAGGAGGCTGGAGGCAGTGGAGATGTCCTGTCTAAGGGCAATGTGTGGTGTAAATATTATGCAGAAAATTCGGAATGTGGAAATTAGGAAAAGGTGTGGAGTTACTAAAAGTATTTGTCAGAGGGCTGAAGAGGGGTTGTTGAGGTGGTTTGGTCATTTAGAGAGAATGGATCAAAGTAGAATGACTTGGAGAGCGTATAAATCTGTAGGGAAGGAAGGCGGGGTAGGGGTCGTCCTAGAAAAGGTTGGAGGGAAGGGGTAAAGGAGGTTTTGTGGGCGAGGGCTTGGACTTCCAGCAAGCATGTGTGAGCGTGTTAGATAGGAGTGAATGGAGACGAATGGTTTTGGGACATGACGATCTGTTGGAGTGTGAGCAGGGTAACATTGTGTGAAGGGATTCAGGGAAACCAGTTAATTGATTTAGTTGGACTTGAGTCCTGGAAATGGGAAGTACAATGCCTGCACTTTAAAGGAGGGTCTGAGATAGTGACAGCTGGGAGGGACTTTCTCAGCTGTCGTATCTGAGCTCCTCTGCAAAGACAGTGATTATGTATGAGTGTGGTGAAAGTGTTGAATGATGATGAAAGTTTTTCTTTTGGGGATTTTCTTTCTTTTGGGTCACCCTGCCTCGGTGGGAGACGGCCGACTTGTTGAAAAAAAAAAAAAAAAAAAAAAAAAAAAAAATATATATATATATATATATATATATAGTAGGTAAATTTGGGGTGCCAGGGGTAAATGTAAATGGGGAACCATTAATTGAGCTATGTGTAGAAAGAGGTTTGGTAATAAGTAATACATATTTTATGAAAAGAGGATAAATAAATATACAAGGTATGATATAGCACATAAGGAAAGTAGTTTGTTGGATTATGTTTTGGTGGATAAAAGGTTGATGAGTAGGCTTCAGGATGTACATGTTTATAGAGGAGCAACGGATATATCACATCATTATTTGGTTGTAGCTACAGTTAGAGTAAAAGGTAGATGGGACAAAAAGAAAATGGCAACAGCAAGTAAGAGAGAGGTAAAAGTGTATAAACTAAGGGAGAAGGAAGTTAGGGTGAGATATAAGCAACTATTGGCAGAAAGGTGGGCTAGTGCAAGTAGTAGTGGGGGGGTTGAAGAGAGTTGGGATAGTTTTAAAATTGCAGTATTAGAATGTGGGGCAGAAGTTTGTTTCTATAGGAGGGTGGGTGCAGGAGGAAAGAGGAGTGAGTGGTGGAATGAAGAAGTAAAGGGTGTGATAAAAGAGAAAAAGGTAGCTTATGAGAGGTTTTTACAAAACAGAAGTGTTAATAGAAGAGCAGAGTATATGGAGAGTAAAAGAAAGGTGAAGAGAGTGGTGAGAGAGTGCAAAAGAAGAGCGGATGAAGGAATGGGAGAGGCTCTGTCAAGAAATTTTGCTGAAAACAAGAAAAAAATTTGGAGTGAGATAAACAAGGTAAGAAAGCCTAGGGAACGAATGGATTTGTCAGTTAAAAACAGAGTAGGGGAGTTAGAAGATGGGAGCTGGAGGTATTGGGTAGATGGCGGGAATATTTTGAGGAACTTTTAAATGTCGATGAAAAAAGGGAGGCGGTAATTTCATGTACTGGCCAGGGAGGTACAACATCGTTTAGGAGTGAAGAAGAGCAGGATGTGAGTGTGGGGGAGGTGCGTGAGGCATTACGTAGAATGAAAGGGGGTAAAGCAGCTGGAATTGACGGAATCATGACATAAATGTTAAAAGCAGGGGATATAGTGCTGGAGTGGTTGGTATTTTTGTTTAATAAATGTATGAAAGAGGGAAGGTACCTAGGGATTGGCAGAGAGCATGTATAGTCCCTTTATATAAAGGAAGGGGGATAAAAGAGAGTGTAAAAATTATAGGGAATAAGTTTACTGAGTATACCAGGTAAAGTGTATGGCAGGGTTATTATTGAAAGAATTAGAGGTAAGACAGAGAGTAGGATTGCAGATGAGCAAGGAGGCTTTAGAGTGGGTAGGGGATGTGTAGATCAAGTGTTTACAGTGAAGCATATATGTGAACAATATTTAGATAAAGGTAGAGAAGTTTTTATTGCATTTATGGATTTAGAAAAGGCATATGATAGAGTGGATAGGGAGCAATGTGGCAAATGTTGCAAGTGTATGGAATAGGTAGTAAGTTACTGAAGGCTGTAAAGAGTTTTATGAGGATAGTGAGGCTCAGTTAGGGTGTGTAGGAGAGAGGAGATTACTTCCCGGTAAAAGTAGGTCTTAGACAGGGATGTGTAATGTCACCATGGTTGTTTAATATATTTATAGATGGGGTTGTAAAAGAAGTAAATGCTAGGGTGTTGGGGAGAGGGGTGGGATTAAATTTTGGAGAATTAAATGCAAATGGGAGTTGACACAGTTACTTTTTGCTGATGATACTGTGCTTATGGGAGATTCTAAAGAAAAGTTGTAAAGGTTAGTGGACGTGTTTGGGAGAGTGTGTAAAGGTAGAAAGTTAAAGTGAACATAGATAAGAGTAAGGTGATGCGGGTATCAAACGATTTAAATAAAGAAAAATTGGATATCACATTGGAGAGAGGGATTATTGGAGAAGTAAATGTTTTCAGATATTTGGGAGTTGACGTGTCAGCGATGGGTTTATGAAGGATGAGGTTAACCATAGAATTGATGAAGGAAAAAAGGTGAGTGGTGCGTTGAGGTATCTGTGGAGACAAAAATGTTATCCATGGAGGCAAAGAAGGGAATGTACGAAAGTATAGTCGACCAACACTCTTATATGGGTGTGAAGCATGGGTTGCAAATGCTGCAGCGAGGAGGAGGCTGGAGGCAGTGGAGATGCCCTGTCTAAGGGCAATGTGTGGTGTAAATATTATGCAGAAAATTCGGAATGTGGAAATTAGGAGAAGGTGTGGAGTTACTAAAAGTATTTGTCTGAGGGCTGGAGAGGGGTTGTTGAGGTGGTTTGGTCATTTAGAGAGAATGGATCAAAGTAGAATGACTTGGAGAGCGTATAAATCTGTAGGGAAGGAAGGCGGGTAGGGTCGTCCTAGAAAAAGTTGGAGGGAAGGGGTAAAGGAGGTATTGTGGGCGAGGGCTTGGACTTCCAGCAAGCATGTGTGAGCGTGTTAGATAGGAGTGAATGGAGACGAATGGTTTTTGGGACATGACGATCTGTTGGAGTGTGAGCAGGGTAACATTGTGTGAAGGGATTCAGGGAAACCAGTTAATTGATTTAGTTGGACTTGAGTCCTGGAAATGGGAAGTACAATGCCTGCACTTTAAAGGAGGGGTCTGGGATAGTGACAGCTGGGAGGACAATTCTCAGCTGTCGTATCTGAGCTCCTCTGCAAAGACAGTGATTATGTATGTGTGTGGTGATAGTGTTGAATGATGATGAAAGTATTTTCTTTTTGGGGATTTTCTTTCTTTTTGGGTCACCCTGCCTCGGTGGGAGACGGCCGACTTGTTGAAAATATATATATATATATATATATATATATATATATATATATATATTATATATATATATATATATATATATATATATATATATATATATATATATATATAATGTGTGTTGGGGTGCTTAGGTCTTCCTCTAGGACGCAATGTAAAAATAAACACATAAGCAGTATAATGTGATCCTTTATTGACAACGTTTCGCCCACGCAGTGGGCTTTATCGAGTCACAGACAGATCTTCCTGGAAAAAGAGTAACATGAGTATTTATATGATTTAGTCAAGTGGAGAATGCTGGGTCAGGTGGAGAAGCTGCATGTAACAGTCTTCAAAGTAGTGTGATAGTTTAAAACCTTGTGTGACTTAAATGACCTACAGTGTTCCATTCTTGAATTCTATGTGGGATAGCGATGAAGAAGTTTCTTGGCAATAGGTTCAGCTATGTTGTAGAAGCCGTTGTTCTGGTTGAAGTTGTTGGATATGCAGATAAGTGATGATTCTAGGATTCTTCGGTATTGAGTGTTGTCCTCTGGCGATGAGATGAGTCTTGCGTTTCTGTAGTTGATTAAATGGTTGTGTGAATTTTGGTGTTGAACACAGGCATTCCTTGAGTCGTCAGATCTGCCTGCGTACTGGTGTTCTGAAATGCGTGTTTGGAGGTCTCTGGATGTTTCGCCGACGTATAATTTGCTGCAGCCATTACAAGGGATTGTGTATACCCCTGCAGTGGATTGAAGCTTGTCCTGTCTGGTGACCTTCTCAATCGCATTCGCAACATCAACATCAGGAACAAGAAACTCTCCAGCCTTGATGTAACATCCCTATTCACCAAAGTACCTACTACACAATCTATTGATCTCTTGCGCAGGAAAATTGACGACTCGCTTGATCTTCCTCTTCCAGCCAGCGATTTCATCGAACTTGTTGAACTATGTGTGGGCTTCACATGTTTCTCTTTCGAAAATCAACTCTTTCAGCAAACTTTTGGACTACCCATGGAATCGCCACTTAGTGCCGTCCTTGCGAACCTATATATGGAACATTTGGAAGCCGAGCGATTTTCCACTATTATTCCCTCTTCCGTCACCTGGCTCCGTTATGTTGACGACATTCTCATCATAACTCCCAGACGCTTCAACGTTCAAGCTGTCCAACACAAGCTCAACCAGGTCGAGCCATCAATCCAGTTCACACTAGAAGTCGACAACACTCTTCCTTTCCTTGATGTTCTTCTCTGCAAAGCTGACCATGAACTTCGTTTTAAAGTCTATCGAAAACCTACCAATCAACACGATCTTCTCCACTTCTACTCTCACCACGACACCAAAACTAATGTGGTGTAATTATAGGCTTTTTCCTGCGCGCACTCAGAATCTGCAGCAGTGAGTTCCTTGAAGAACAATGCTCCCTCATTGAACAAGTTTTTTCCAAACTTCACTATCCTCGTCACTTCATTAGAGACTGTAGACGACGGGCATTAAACATCTTCAACACACCCAGAGAAGACACTGCTGAGAAGAGATACATAGTCCTCCCCACTAACTCCATTTCCAAACACGTTTCCAACATTTTTTCCAATACCTCATTCCGAGTATCCACCTCCACATCCACCACCATCAAGGACATTACCAGTAACAGACAGGACAAGCTTCAATCCACTGCAGGATTGCACGGAGTCTGGGCCTGGGGCGGAGTGCATGGGCATGTCATTTATCACCTCTTCGAAGTCATTTGGCGTCAGGATAATGTCAGACAGGCATGCGTCTGTCAAGTTCTATGGCACTCATAAAAAAATCATTTAGGTCTTCGACTTTCAGTCTGGTTAGCGGCTCGCTAAAAACTGAGTCATACTGGGACTTTAGTAGCTCACTCATTTCCTTGCTGTCATCTGTGTAGGACCCATCCCGTTTAAGTAGGAGCCCAATACTGGATGTTGTTCTCGACTTTGATTTGGCATAAGAAAAGAAATGCTTTGGGTTTCTTTTAATTTCATTCATGGCTTTTAGTTCTTCCTGCGTTTCTTGATTCCTGTAAGATTCCTTTAGTTTTAGTTCGATGTTTGCTATTTCTCTGACCAGTGTCTCCCTACGTATTTCAGATATATTGGCCTCTTGTAGTCGCTCTGTTATTCTTTGCCTTCGCCTGTATGGGGAGCGCCTTTCTCTTTCTAGTTTACATCTTCTCCTCCTTTTCCTTAAGGGAATTTGTCTTTAGCAAACCTCAAGTGCCACAGAGTTAATTTGTTCTAGACATAGGTTACGATCTGAGATGCTTAGACTATTTTCCCAGTTTATATCATTTAGGACTTGGTTTACTTGGTCACACCTTATGATTTTATTATTGAAGTTGAATTTGGTGAAGGCTCCATTGCGACTGATCACATTTTGTCGGTCTGGGACCCCCGCATACATGTCTGGACCTCTATTATATTGTGATCTGAGTATATTGTTTTTGATATGATGACATTTCGTATCAGATCATCATTGTTAGTGAAAATGAGGTCCAGCGTATTCTCCAATCTTGTAGGCTCTATTATTTGCTTGTTTAAGGTAAATTTGGTGCAGAGATTTAAAAGCTCGTGTGTGTCCGAGTTTTCATCTGAGCTGCCTCCTGGTGTTATCTCTGTTACCACATTATTTGCAATATTCCTCCGTTTTAGGTGCCTTAGGTTGAAGTCCCCCAGGAGCAAGATGTTGGGGGCAGGAGCTGGAAGGTTTTCCAAACAGTGGTCAATTTTCAGAAGCTGTTCCTTGAATTGTTGGGACGTTGCATCCGGAATTATAATCAAAAGAAGTGCTAAACCACAGGGATTATACAGGTTGCATCCGGAGGCTTGTATACAACCACGATGACCAGGTTTTGATTCTCGATCTTTACTGCTAAAACTTCAACTACATCATTTGAGGCATTTAGTAGTTCTGAGCATATAAGTGACTCTGTGATATACAGGCCAACTCCCCACCCCATTTTTTTTTTTTTTGCCTGTTCACTCTGTCACATCTGTATAGGTTGTAGCCCGGGATCCATATTTTATTGTCCAAGTGATCCTTTATGTGGGTCTCTGTGAAATCCGCAAACATTGCATTTGATTCTGTAAGCAGTCCACGGATGTAAGGTAGTTTGTTGTTCGTCGCTGGCTTTAGACCCTGTATATTTGCAAAGATGAATGCCGTCGGATTAGTGGTATGGAGGGGGTCTTTTTCTTGGCACTAATATCTGTTGTTCTGGAGTGGAGGCCATTGACTGTGATTCCACTCCAGAAATGATTGCAGTTGGTGTACGATTTCTGTCATTTCCTGTCAGCTTTTTTTCCTTCCTGGCTGTAAAAAAAAACCTCTCTGGAGTGGCTTTGGCTATCCAGGTTTTGCCATGGTCTGGATGTTCTGTGTCGTCTTGTACCCTTTAGGTGGTGTGCCTGGCAATATAGGTTATAGCACTGTCTTTCCTGAACTGATGAGTGGCACATTTCAGGGTGGAAAATCTTACAGAATGGGAGGTTGCATTTTCCTGTTGTCATATGGGCACGGCATTTTCTGGGGTGGTCAAAGTTGCATGTCCCATCTGTTTTCCCAGATATTCCATGCCTGCAGATACCAAGTGCATAATATTTGCATAGGCCTGGTTTCTGTTTGCCTTGTTTTTTTGTGACTGTGTTCCCTAATGTATTCCCTACTGGTGCGTGTTTTCCTGTCTGATTTCTATCTTCAGCACTAGTGCTAACATCCCCTTTTGTTCCATCTCCAACACAGCACCTTCAGGAGCACTGTCCTCCAGGACAACACTAGCACCCTTAGGAGAGCTATCGTCTAGGACAACACTAGAACCCTCAGGAGCGCTGTCGTTCAAGACAGCCCCGTCCAAACCACCCATCTTATTTTCCCAGCTGTCATACCATGTTGACATGTCTTTTAAGAAGGATCTTTCATTGGTGTCAGGTCACTTAAACGAGAAATAGTCGTATATTCCCCTCATGTTGTTCTTTTAACCTCTGATACAATATGTTTTGCATCTACTTTTGCTAAATTTGTAGAATACCACATATTACTTCGAATGGATACAATAAAGGTTGCAGGTTTACAATATACCAGTCACATTCCACCATTCGTTTAAATGCCCTATATTTCTTGTATTATGAGTGTGTCATACTTTTCAAAGCACTTTGCAATAATGCAGCGGCCAACACAACATAACAGTATCTTGGTACAGAGGACATTTCCTACAGCTTTATTTCTTAATTAACCACTAGTTATGAGCGAGAAGGGTTGGATTTGAGAGGGACCTGCTTAGCACGGGCCAATAGACTTGACTGTTGTGATTATTTTTGTTCCTTTTGAAAATATCACTGGGGCCTCACAGTACCTGTAGCCCAGGGACCTACATAATCTTAATTCGGCTCTGATTGTTGCACATATCTTACTCATCTATTTGGTATTGTTCACTATTTTCTTAACCCCTTCACTCGCTACCTCTCATCCGTCATATCCACAGGAGGATCCACCTGATATTGACCCCAATTTTCCTGACGCACCGCTCGTAAATGCATTGAATGCCCACTTCCCAATCCACTAACAACGATTGTGAGGTAATCACTATAACATAGGTCACTATTCAGTGGTGGACCTGACTTAACTGAGTGGTGGACCTGACTTAACTTTGAGTGGTGGACCTGACTTAACTCAGTGAAGACGTGTCTTGTGTGCTCTCTGTGAATCTGAACAAGATGTCCTCTCTTGAGCTACTCTACCAGCAGCTGAAGGAAGAACTGAGGGTAGCTAAGCTTGAGATACAGCGACTGACTGAGGAAAACAAGAGGATTCGTAGTAATCCTCCTGTTGAGAATCCTCAAGCCAAGAAAGGAACCTGGACAGTGGCCGGAATGCATGGGACAAAGTTAAAGATCAAGAGGATGCATGGAGAGGTAGAATTAACGAAGAACCAGAAACCTGTTGTGGAAACATCGAACCGATTCTCCGTGTTACCCGATGAATGTGAGTC